>LPNX010988356.1:276539-300268 GCA_001517045.1 Pseudotsuga menziesii
CCTGCATTCTGGAAAGGACTTACAATTGTGATGATGGAATTACCTGGAAATTCTGTTCCTTCAACTAATTATGGCATAAGTCTTTCTATTATTTACTACTTTTTCTCCCATGACGACGGTTAAGTGTTCGCCCAAACATTGAGAACAAAAATAATTATAGTTTCACAAAAATAAATGTTCTCAATAAACAACTAACCAATAGTCTTATGGCAAAGAAAATGCCACTTAAAAGCCTTTGCATTGCATACAACTCATTGAAGAGCCAGTAATCAAATCACATTGGATGCATCTAAGTAGAGTATTTGGAGAGCTCAAGAAGTTAATTCAACCAATTGAGGCCAATATTTCCAGGTCCTATGCCAGCATGTGCTTGGTTCAAATCCCCCTGGATTAGCCACATTAGTGTACGACTCTACATTGATATATTTACCATGGATGCCATCAACAAAGGTGAAAGCATAAATTGGGTTTCACTTTGAAAAGGTGAATATGAAAATGAGTTTAAAAACTATGAAGATAACTTACACGGCTGAACTCACTCGAGTGAATATAAAAAAGGGGTTGTAAAAAGATGGAAAATATGCAAGACTGAACTCACTCAGGTGAACAAGAAAAAGGGTGATAAAAATATAAAAGGCTGAACAAACGCAGGTGAACATGGAAAAGGGTGAGAAAAAGATAGAGACTAATCTAACAAAGGTTATTATGAGAAAAAAAAATGTAAGAGTGGTCTATGCTCATTTAAATTCAAGAAAAAGTGAGTAGGATGACACAGTAAACATGCCATATGAGTAAAACCTAAACTTTTAACTGTAGAAATAAATCCAACAAGAAATGCTTCGCTAAAATAAAACAGGATCCAAGAAGCTTTCCCTTTTTGCCTAAAAATTTAGGTAGTAAAACAATAAATCCCAAATGGAATTAAACCAAGGGGCATGGGAGAAATTCATTTTGGACTACAATATCTCTCCTAAGGGATAAAACAATGGGTTCTTCTCTAAAAGCAAATAGAATCGATGTATTTTTCCTATCTTCTTAAATATTGGGGTATTGAGAAAAAAACACCAATTGGAGGTAGAAATAGGGACATGAAACAACTTCTTATTGTTCTTCACTTTCCAGTTCTTTGTGACATTGATCATGTGGAACATAATGAGCAAAATAGATCCCTAGAAGGTGAAAACAAACCCTGGACTGGATGAAAAGCATTATCTTATTTTGTGACAACAAAAAGCCCAAGGAAAAAAATGTGGGGAACACCAGTACTTTGGAATAAAATAAAATGAAAGATTGGTATGATTGGTATATAGGGAAGCCCCTTATGGAAAAGCAAATACTATGCATAGAAACAGAAAAGGAAGCCCAACTAAATGTGTGCCCATCACACCAACACCATAAGGTGAAAAGTGTGCCATGTAACAAGCTCTCTCCTGGAATACCATGCCACTCCATTCTTTCAAAATTGTACCTTTAATCAATTATAATGTCCTTTATAAGTAAGAACATAATACACTAAATTTTCCTCTGCTGAAGCCTCAATTAATCCTTTACATTTCATTCGATGACTCAACTACATGAGAGACATAAGTTCCATCATCGAAAGGATCTAAATGTGGAAATTTAAGCACTGAAAGAAAGACTAAAATGAATTATACTTGTGTGGGATCTCAGGAGAACTATTATAAGAAGCTAACATGTAAAAGAGGACATCTCAGATCTTCAGATAAGGACATTCATATACATATAAACCAAGAAGATAAACTGACAGTTTTAGGTAGTGAATTAGAGAGGACAAAATATCTAAAATTCTTTGTGTCTCACACAATCAAAAGACTTGTTTAAAATAAGAATAAAATTTTGGTAAATTATGATTTAAGAATTCCTAAAACTACTGAAGAGTTCAAGAAGGAGATTTACTGTGGGACTTCCCTTGTTGAAGCCAAACTCATAACAACAATATAAAGGATGAAAATGAGAAATTTATGAATCAGTCATGACCAATGAGCATTTGAAGCAATCAAAAGAAGTAATCATAGCCTTAATACTTTGACCCTTTTTAGAAATACCTGAAGAGTAGAGGAAGGAAACATAGTGAAAAACAATGAAAAATAAATGTCACACTCCAGATTTGAAAATTCACCAAAAGTTTAGGCTTAAAGGAATTCAATAGGAGAAAATTCAAAATTACTTATCTCAGTAGCTCCCCATTCTAGTCCTATACCAAGAGAAGAACCTTCTATGTATTTAAATTAACTGGACTACACAAGGCGTCAATCTAAGGACACAAGATCCATAAAAATGTCTAATGCACATTTCAACTTATTTGGAAAGAAGATCCAAACTCTCAAGTAGGTTCAACTCACTTGTATTTTATAATTATTTTTCTCAATTATTCAAACTCAAAGCTGAAACAATAGGACAAGCATGTCCAACATAGAAAATCCATACTTCAATATCCTTCATGTCTAGCATGTCCTAGAAACAAGGATTTACAATAACAATTAAAGTACTTAAAACAATAACAGTAATAAGAGTAGCAATCTATATCAGATCTAAGTTGTTAATGAAAGAAAACAACACATAACAGTAGCATGATATATCAAATTTGAAACAATTATAAAATCAACATAAGATGTTAGGGTAGAGCTCCCTTATCCTCATAAAAGATGCTTATTAACAATATTCAACCTCTTAGTTTTAGGTTACTTGCATGAGACTCAACTAGAACAACATACTTGTCAAAGGAGAGAACCCAAAACTAGAAAACAATGTGGAATAGTTCATCCAACCCTCACAAATAAAAAACGGTAGAAGCATAGAAGTGCGACCAACGCACAATAAAAAATGACATCAAAGTACTCCAAAAAGCATCATATAAGGTAGCGATATGGTGGATGGTACCTAACGAGGGATCTTAAGGTGAACGCAGGGTGAAATAGGAGTTTCCTTCTATGATCGCAAGTGGAGTCGAAAAATGCTATCCAGGCCTCAATAATATCCTCAAGCAACAAATATGGCCGCACTTGAGAGTAAATATGCCCCCATATAGTTAAAAATTCCACAGGGCAATAGAGAAATAAAATTGCCCACAAGGAAATAGAGTAAACATGCCCGCAGCTTGTAAAAATTCCCGCAGCTAGTTAAATAAACCCACATTTAAGTTTCCAAATACACTTACATCAATTCTACAATTTGGATAAGCAATTGTTTTTGGAAAATTTCTACAACCTGTTGAGAATTCCCCATAGCCAGTTTGTAAAATCACGCTGGACTGATAAAATTCCAATGCTACCTTATAAAATTCCCACAGGCGTCAACCATATGCACACACGTACAAACAAATTCCTGCAGAAATGCACAAAAGGTTGAAAAATTCCCTACGGAAGCCATAGAAATAGATGAAGTAAAATGAAGGAATAAATTAGGTACAATATGTTTGCAGAAATATACAGTTGTGAGACATTACTTTTGATCGATTCTGAAGATATATGTGAGACAAATTAAATATCTTGAGACAAACATACCAACAAGGTTTCAGGGGGAGCAGTATGGTTAGATAAAGAAAATAAAATAAAGCAAATGAAGATTGATGTTGTCATTGATGCATGCTTACATTTTATGAATTTACTAGATGACTATTGATACATTCATTATGTAGGCATAAATGCACAAAAGTTTGAAAAATTCCCATAGGAATCCATACCAATAGATGAAGTAAAATGAAGGAATAAATTAGGTACAATATGTTTTCAGAAATCTACAGTTGTGAGATATTACTTTTCATCGATTCTGAAGATATATGCAAGACAAATTAAATATATTGAGATGAACATACTATCAAGGTTTTAGGGGGAGCAGTATGGTAAGATAAAGAAAAACAAATAAAGTGAAGCAACATTGTGATGTTGTCATTCATGCATACTTAGCTTTTATGAATTTTCTAGATGACTGTTGATACATTCATTATGTAGGCATGTCCTTACATGTAATGGGAATTTCAATGATAAAGTGAAATAATTGACAAGACTACTAAAGTAAAGTTGTTATGGGAAGCCCGAGCTTATAAATATATTATCCAACTATATTGTATGACCACTTGGATGGAGGATTCCCATGATAGGTACAACGGTAAAGGAAAAATGATGTTGATGGAAAAGTATGATGATGTCGTAAAAAGGAATATAAAGGTTTATGACAAAGGATGGTGACATGGAAAAAGGGACAAGACAGTTTGGACATAAATTCAACGTGAGGGTAGGTTACTTGGCCTTATCAACCATATGTGGTCATACGTCTCATGTGTCTCATGCGAAGAGTGGAAGCTCATAATCATCATCACTGGATAAGGACGATCATGTGGTCATCTCATATTCCTCATTTTAACTTAGAAAGGGGTGTCCAGCCCCTTGAGGATAACCATAGTCCTCAGAAGATGTCACACACATTAAAAAATAAGCTATGCAACAAAACTGACCAAACATTTCGCATATAAATTGTAAAAAGCACAAATATAGGTATATTACTTGTTTTAATCAGCACAGTACTATAAAATAGAGAGTTGCATTAATAATAATTAAAGTAATGAAAACAAAAACATTAATAACCATAATCATTTAGAATTGAGAGGTGGGAGGTTTCACGGTGGATGCAAGTTGCAGGGATTTTCGGTTCTTGAGGGAGGGGCTAGGGGCTTAAGCCTGTACCTCAGGATGGGGGACCGAGTCTTGGGATGAGTGAGACCATGGATGGTGGGGAAAATCCCCCTGTTCAGAGCTTAGAGATGGAAATCGAGCAAGACAAAGGAAAATGACAAGCATCCGATACCCATCTGGGGAAGGATGGGGAAGGTATGAGTGGAACCTATAAAGAAACCCCGCCAAAGGGAGAGAACATAAAAGCAGGGAAACGTGTGCCAAAATCAAAGACTGTACCAAATATTTAGATCAAATTGGATTGCATAAGGGAAGACATCAACTACATGAAGGAGCACGCTCTCATTGGTAATTTTTTTAGGATCTGTCCCAATGAGAATACCTTAGTGTGGTGGATAAACACCACCTGGAAACCACAAGGTCACTATGATATGCAACTTGGAGCCAAAGGCTTCTTCATGATGATCTTCTTTAATGAAGAAGATAGAACCAAAATATTTGATAGCGGGCGTTATTTATTTAATTCTACTGGTCTATTCTTAAGGCCATGGAAAGAAATATTTAATCTAGACAAGGAAAATCTCACAATATCCCTGGTTTGGATCAGAATGTACTCCCTTCCCACGGAGTACTGGACAAAAGAAATCCTAATGAACATTGGGAACATTCTAGGGAACTTTGTAAAAGTCTCATAGAAAACTCGACAAAGGCGATACACATCCTATGTCCGGATCTACATCTATCTTGATATATCACATGATCTTCCCGATGGAATTGACTTAACATGGGAGGATGAGGATTGGTTCCAATCAATTGACTATGTACAAAGACCATTCAGATGCAGGCAATGTCATGAGAATGGACATTGGTTCAGAGAATTCCCGTAGAATAAAAAACCAGCAGGAAAGAACGATCAAGAAAATCAAGATACTGATGGGTTTACCAGAGTCCAAAATAAGAAAATATCAGCCAAGAAGACTATGGGCCCTGAAATCTATAAAAAAGTCCAAATGAAAAATAGGTTTGAAGTCCTCCAAGAACCTAAGCAAAATACCACTCAATAAGAAGAAAAGATACAAGATCAGGAGATTCAAGAAACTGAACTGAGCATGACGATCCAGACCCAGGAAGAGACTTAGGAAATTAAAGAAGACAATAATAAGACATCGGAAGTTGAAGAGGAAGAAATGGAGATAGGAGATATGGATTTGGCAGGTCTGGAAAAGACATGCTCTGAGAAGGTCCCCGAAAATCATCCACTACGATGTATGTGGTTCGATGTCATCCAGTTCATTGAATGGGTATGTATACTATGTTTCTTTCATTGATGATTTTTATAGGAAGACATGGATATACTTCTTGAAGAACAAAGATGAAGTATTCAAAAAGTTCAAGGAATTCAAAGCCTTGATTGAGAACCACACAGAAAAGAAGATCAAAACCTTTTGATCAGACAAATGCGGAGAATTCACATCAAATGAATTCAAAGAATTATGCAGATATTTCGGGCTTAAGAGGGAGTTGACCACTCCATATAATGCAAAACATAATTTGGTTGCAGAAAGGAAGAATAGAACGATCATGGAAGATGCAACAACAATGCTTCATGATCAAGATATTCCCATGCATCTATGGGCAGAAGCTACCAAGACATTGGTGTGTGTACAAAACCGTACTCCACACAGAGTACTTGAGAACAAGACACCTGAATAAGTCTTCTTCGGTAAGAAAAAATAGGTCAAACATTTCAGAATATTCAGTTGTCTAGTGTATATACACATTCCAAAAGAAAAGAGGACAAATTTAGATCCTTTTGGAAAGAAGGGTATATTTGTGGGATATAGTGAAAGCTCAAAAGCTTACAGAATATACTTCCCAGGATTCAAGAAGATCGACATTAGCAAAGACATAACATTTAACGAAGCCTCAACTTACAACAAATCTAGAAAGAGACCAGTTGAAGATTTTGAAGAAACAAAAGCACCCAGAATTCAAGATACAACTATGAATGATGCAAGTCAAGATGAAGATTGAGAAATCGAAGAACCCTAGGAACCTATAGAACCACCCAAAGAGAAGAATCCTCACAAGAGGAAACCTGGATGGGTATGAGAGGCTATCCAAGGCGTAGAAAGATATGGGGCTCTAGAAGAAGTGCACAGGGAGAGGAAAAGAACTAGGTCTTACTCTGGTGATGTAGCCCTATTATGTGACATCATTGATAAAGAACCTTCCAACTATGAAGAAGCGATAGAGAAGAAAGAATGGAAGGATGCTATGATCAAGGAGTACCAATCGATCATGAAGATTGATGTCGAGGATGTTGTCCCTAGACCAGAGGGGAAGTTTGTTGTGACTTCCAAGTGGATCTACAAGATCAAGCATGCTGCAGATGGTATCATAGAGAAATATAAAGCAAGATTTGTGGCTTGTGGCTTCTCCCAGAAAGAAGGTGTTAGCACTGGAATTGAACCCAAGGTTGTGAAAGGCTCGTTCCTAGGTAACAACGGAACCAATTTCGAAGAGAGAACTGGCCTTCTACTCTTCCAAGAGGGATCTCTCACAAAATATTAACAATGCTAGATATGTACAAGTGAAAATATGAATTGTTTATAAGGGTGGTTGAAACATGACATAAAACCATTAGGCGATGGAGTCAAGATGTGTAACAGAAATAAACAGAACTTATGCAGGTGATTTTAACATAGAGACAAGATAGCCATTCAATCACAGTCAAATTATAATTGTCTGGTTGAAAAGAAGAACATGAATAGACCATCAACACAGAGCATTTGAGAATGAATTCTGTATTAAGTTTAGAAGAAATCTTTAGTGGATATTTGAAACAACAGACGTAGCATAACATGTATGAATTCCAAACTGTTATACACTTATTTCAGACATGAAAGAAAAGACAATGGGAGAGATAATCTAGAAAAACATTCACATGAGAAAGGAAGCAACAGACTATAACACAAACAACACATGAATCCCTGTGTAAAATGCTGACTTCGGCTCTATAACTTTATTAAAAACGAAAATTGAAAGCACACACTAGAAAATTACATTGGTTCCAACCCTTTCTCCTTCTCCAGGAGGTATATTTATAGTATTTTGGGACTTCCCAATCTGATGTTCAAGAATCAAAATTTGTTACAACTAAAAAACAACTTCTAACAAACTCTAATGTGACGTATTTGCCACGATTTACATAAAAACTGAAAAATGAACTATGGACTCTGAGAGAAAATATGCGCAAGAGTGTTTTATGTTTCCATCTGGTAGGTGATAGCTGTACAAATTTATGGGAGAGGTGACCATTGGAGGGGTGTGTCCACAGAGAAAATTTCCTGCATACTGTCATTGCCACCTCTATGGTTGCGTCTTAAACTTGCTCGACCCATATTGCTGAATTGATCTCCATTGGTCAGGACCAGGAAAAGTTGTGACCGCCATGTCCAATGCTTGCACTTTGAGTTCCATACTTTCTGGGTACGAGGTCTTGGGTTCTTTGGAACAGGTGGCCTTAAAATCAAACAACAGTTCAAATTCACTGGACAGCTTATTGAAAACGGTCCTGCTTGACAAGGATTGTTGCATAAATTGAAACTTGCTATTTTCTGATTGGAAATGAACCAAACAATCCAGAGACTCATTTTGATACAATAAGGATCCCTTCTCTTTCCAGAAGAATGGAATCCCTATGTCTACCAGTGGTTTGAATAACTGGATAACCTCCTTGACCTTGTGCTCAATAATATCTATTTTGGCTTGTACAATATTCAACATCCTATGTTTAGCAATTACCTTTCTATCCCCAGAGATGACAACACCTCTGTTTTGGATATTGTACCGATTGGTTAGATCATCCGACAAGGTGCTTAGGAAAGCAACGACATTTTCCACTGTTACTATAGGTCTTTTCTACACTTCTCCTAATACCGTCGAAACCTTTTTCTTGGCATCTGTCAAAGCATTTTCCTGGTCTATGATGAAATCTATATAAGGTATGAACTTGTCATCCTCTACAATGATTTGATCCCAGATAAAATGTCTAGCCCCTTGTAAGGCCGGTATACTGATCACCTGCTGGCTCAACTTGGCATTTTGTTGTGTCAATTCTTGACATTTCTCCTCTATCTTTTCCTTTTCTTGTTCCTCCTTTCCTTTTTCCTCCTCTAGCTCCTTAATCTGCTGCTTTAACTTAGTAAGCTCTGTATATTTCATGCCTATTTGGGACATTTCTCTAAAAATATAACTGGTGTCTACTTCTCCAGCTCCACTTACGAACTGAATTGCAATCTCTGTGCATTTTTCCTGAAGCTCTTTTTCCTTTATCGCTAGTGCATCCTTTAATTATTTTTTGCTCTCCTTCAGAAGCTTGGTATCTACTTCCCACTACTTTTCATTCTCTTCAAGCTTTAGCAGCTTGGCTTTGCAATATGTAAGCTCAGTGTTCAATGTTTCTTTCTCTTTTTCGAATTCAACCAATTCATCTGTCTGAGCGAGATGGGTAGAATGGATTTTCAACTTCTTTTTTAGTATCTGGATCTCTTTCTATTTCTCGTTTAGTAATTTTTGAGCCAAAACTCCCTTAGGTGCTGGACCCTCTATTTGTACTACTTCATTTTGCAAATTTTTAATTTGGGCATTCAGGGCTTTGTTTTCGACTCTTACCTTCCTCAAGAGATCTAGAGTTTTTTTTTACTTGCCTCCAGTTTGGATATCTGTAGTGTGGATGTCAGTAATATAGCATTCAAGATGTCACTAGTCTCTCTGTTAATGTGTATTATGTGAGTAGTGGGAACCTTTGTGAGGTTCACATTAACCTCTGAGACTTTTTTTCCCATTGTCAAATCTAGGATGAGGGTGTCAGTGGTGTGATCCCTCACAGTATTTAATGCCACATTTGGGTAGGGAAACTCTATTACCTCGTCATACAGCTCCGATGTCTCCTTAAAAGTTTTATCAGCCCTTTCCTGGTAAGAGTCTATCCAGTCTTCTTTAGAGGCATTCCTGTTTGGAGTCTGTCCATCAAATACATATTCCTGGATTTGCAACTTGGATGCTTCAGGCTCTTCTTGTTTCTATGTTTTCTCCATGTTTTTCTTCTTCATTTGCCCCTTTGTATTGCTCCTTTTAACCTGCACTAACTGCTTCTCTTGTTCTATTTTCGGCTTTTTGGGCATGCTGGTAGTGTCTACCTCTTTGGTCTCCATAGGCTCTGGACATCCTCTTTTCATTGAACTCCCTGAATAACTGACCAACGATGAGACATTCTCAGCTATTGCAACTAATTTGGACAATTCCCTTTGGGGAGAAGTTACCCATGATAAGGGTGAGACATAGCTTTGTCCTATGCTGACATCCATCCCGGTAGGGTTAGGGAAATCATCCCAGTTTGTCGCTTCCCTGATCCTGGGTATTTCAATGTGCTCAAAAGGCTTGCACTTGTAAGCCTTCCTCCTTTTGGAAATTATTTGATGTGGGTCGTAATTCATAGCTTGTTCTAGAGAAAATCCCATGTATTTGAGTAAGTTGCCAACTAGTGGCAAAGCATCTCCGCTCCTAACTGTGTATGGTCCCACTTCCCAGGGGAAAATCAGATTTGAGCTCTTCTTATAGTTCAAAAAGTGTTCTTCCTCAATAGCGAGTCTTTTCTTGATTACTTCCAAAGAGAAAACCCTGGCAGTTAGAAAGGCTGGAAGAATATAGGGTTGATGCACAAAGTCATACAATCTTATGATTGTTTCGAATTCTGTCAAAAACCAGTCTCCTGTCATATTTCTATAAGACAACTGTAGTACTTTCCTCATCTCAGGTAACACCCTGGGTGGATTTTCTTGAAAGAAAAGGTTGTTATATTTTTAACATTAAGCTAGCATTATATTAGGATCTTTAACTGAGAGAACAACAAGCACAACAATCAAACACAAGAGACAATGAACACAATGTTTTTCCTCGGGGAAACCATAAATGGAGAAAACCNAACCCAAAACAGTAAGATGATCTTCCGACAGCAGTAACCTTCTTTCTTCCTTGCCCCAGTGTCTTCCTCTTCCTCAGCTATGTGCTACAACTGAGTGTGAGTGAGTGTGTGATAAATAGAGAGGCTGGCTCTCTATTTATACTAATTCCTGACTTAACTAAACCCAACTAGGGACGACTTCACTAGGTGAGTTTAATAACCCTAGTGGCCCATAACTGCGGGGAATTTAACCCTTAGACAATAGGAGGGTTACCCACATTGAATTGAGATGACTTGTTTACATTATAGAAACTCCCGATGAGAACATCGGGGCATGACATGACTCAAGTACATTACAAATAAATCCCAAAATAAACATTGGGTTACAATACATAATAAATACAAGTGGATACATTTCGAAGTTACAGTTACATCAACACTCCCTCTCAATTAGGAAGGTATTCTATCGACACAATTTATCAGCACAAGTATTCTTCTCTGTATCATCTAGATCATCATCGAGTCCTAATCCTCTTCACCTTCAAGTCATCTTTATATTCAAGTCATCTTCATCTTCAAGTCATCTTCATTTGGATCTAGATCATCACTGGATCTGGATCATCATTACTAGATCTGGATCATCCCTTGATCTGGATCATCTATGGAGCATCATCACTGGATCTGGATCATCCCTCGATCTGGATCATCTCTGCTGGATCATCATCACTAGATCATCACGGGTGATATCTCATGATTCTTTTCGTCACAAGAAGTTCTACAGAGCCAACCCTTTTTCATGCTGGTTGTAGGCCTAGCCTCCATGTAGGTCTTCTTCCAGCACTTATATCTGACCCTAAGTTAGAATGACCCACCCATCACTTATGTTTGATCATGTAGGAACCAATCCTATAATCATATCAGAAAGGCATGCCTAGCAATCACATCTGACCATGTGGGAACAACTCCCACAACCCTGTCAGAAAGGCCCAGTACTCACATCAATCAACGAATGTCGGAAAGGCTCAGCACTTACACTCGTCCATGCAAGGAACCAATCCTCCATGCCAAAAGGCTCTACACTTACATTTGATAACCAATGTCAAAAAGTCTCAGCACTTATATTCAACCATGCAAGGAACCAATCCTTCATGCCGAAAATGATCTGCACTTACATCTAACAACCAATGTCAGAAGGGCTCTGCACTCACATCTGATCATGTAGGAACCAATCCTACAGTCACATTAGAGTGGCCCTTAGTCCCAAACTAAGCTTTCCTAGTAACTAACCAGGTGCCTCCATTCCAAGAATGGCATTCAGTGCTTACTTCTGATCATGTAGGAACCAATCCTACAATCACATCAGAATGGCTCAGCACTCACATCTGACATGGAAGAAACCAATCCTTTCACCATGACAGAATGGCTCAGCCCTTACATCTAACCATGGAAGGAAAAAATCCTCTCACCATGTTAGAATGGCTCTAGGTCTCATCATTTCCCTTTGGAGGGAACCTCAATCTGGAGAACACCAAGCTTCTCCCTAAAGTACTTGAACTTCACCCTAGCCAATGGCTTTGTCAACACATCAACTATCTGTTCGTCCATCGCAACATACTGGAGCTTCACTAATCCCCTCTGCACCATATCCCTGATATAGTGATACTTGATCTCGATATGCTTTGACTTGTCATGGAACATCGGATTCTCTGACAACTTCACGCAACTCTGGTTGTCACAATGTATACAAGTAGCATCCATCTGGAGATCAAATAAATCATACAGTAACTTCCTCAGCCATACTACCTCACAACTAGCTGAACAAGCTGCGACATACTCTACTTCAGCTTTACTCAGTGCCACACAAGATTCCTTTCTGCTAAACCGAGAGATCACACCTGATCCCATACTCAAGTAGCACCCTGAAGTACTCTTCCTATTGATGGCACTACCTGTCCAATCTGAATCAACATAACCCTCTAGGTTAATCTTCTAATTCACCTCATACTTGATCCCGTAATCAATTTTACCCCTCAGGTACCTCAAAATATGCTTTGCAGCAATCAAGTGAACATGTATCGGATCTGTCAAGAACTGGCTCAAGGTGTTCACAATAAAGCAAATGTATGGTCTCGTGTTCACCAGGTACATCAAAGACCCAATCATCTGACGATACATCATAGCATCAACCATATGTAATGAAGCATTACTCAATAGCTTCAGGTTCGATGCCATAGGTGTGGTCATGGCCTTGCAGTCCATCATTCCAAACCTCTTCAGGATCTCTACTGCATACTTCCCTTGTCCGAGGGAGATTTCATCTGCATTCTGCCACACCTCCATGCCTAGAAAATAATGCATCATACCTAGGTCCTTCATTTCGAACTCGACAGCAAGCTTCCTCTTCGTATTAGCAATCAACCCATCCATACCTGTTACAAACAGATCATCTACATACAGTAGGAGCATCTATGGGTTGCCATCTTCAACCTTGTAGTAAAGGTTGGAATCTGCTTTACTCTTGGTAAAGCCCAAACTTGATAGAAAGCTGTCAATTCTGTCGTACCATGTCCTGGGTGTCTGTTTCAAACCGTACAGGGCTTTCTTCAATCTACACACATGAGACTCCCTCTCATGCGTCTCAAAACCGAGTGGCTATTCTACATACACTTCCTCTTCCACTACACCATTCAAGAAAGCAGTCTTGACATTCATTTGGTGTATCTTCCATTTCATTACTGTAGCCAGAGAAAGTACTAATCTGATGGAAGTGTATCTGGCTACAGGTGAAAAGGTGTCTTCATAATCTATTTTTTCTTTCTACGAGAAACCACGAGCCATGAATCTTGCTTTATATTTCTCTATGCTACCATCTGCAACATGCTTGATCTTGTAGATCCATTTGGAAGTTACAACCAACTTCCCTTCTGGTCTTGGGACAACATCCCAAACATCATTCTTCATGATCAATTGATACTCTTCGATCATAGAATCCTTCCATTCTTTCTTTTCTATCGCTTCTTCATAATTGGAAGGTTCTTTATTGATAAATTCACATAGTAAAGCTACATATCCGGAGTAGGATCCAGTTCTCTTTCTTTCTCTATGATTCTCTTCTAAAGCCTCGTATCTTTCCGCACCTTGTATAACTTCTCATACCCAAGCAGGTTTCCTCTTGTGAGGATTCTTTTCTTGATGTGGATCTAAAGGTTCTTGTGGTTCTTCAAATTCTTTATCTTCTTCTTGAGTTTCTTCGTTCATGGTTGTATCATGAATTCTGGGTGATTCTGCTTCTTCAGGTTCTTCAGCAGGTCTCTTTCTGGATTTGTTGTAAGCTGTGTCTTCATCAAATGTTACATTTCTATTGATGTCAATCTTCTTGAATCCTGGGAAGTATATTCTGTAAGCCTTCGAGCTTTCAGAGTATCCCACAAATATACCCTTCTTTCCTGAAGGTTGTAATTTTGTTCTCTTCTCTTTTGGAATGTGTATGTACACTGGAATACCAAATATTTTGAGATGGATGACTTTTGGTTTCTTCCTGGAAAATACTTCTTCATGTGTCTTATTCTCAAGTACTCTATGTGGAGTACTGTTTTGTACATACACCGCTGTTCTGGCAGCTTCTACCCATAGATGCATAGGAAGATCCTGATCATGAAGCATTGTTGTTGCAGCTTCCATGATAGTTCTATTCTTCCTTTCTGCAACCCCATTCTGTTGTGGATTATATGGAGTGGATAAATCCCTCTTGATCCCTAATTCTTTGCATAAGTCTTTAAATTCATTTGATGTGAATTCTCCACCATTATCTGATCGAAAGGTCTTGATCTTCTTTTCTGTGTGGTTCTTGATCAAGGCTTTGAATTCCTTGAACTTGCTGAAAAATTCATCTTTGTTCTTCATGAAGTAAATCCATGTCTTCCTAGAAAATTCATCATTGAAAGAAACATAGTATACATACTCGCTTAGTGAACTTGATGACATTGGTCTGCATACATCGGAGTGGATGATTTCCAAGATTCCTTTTGCCTTGCTCTCGCTACTTGGAAATGTCTTCTTTGTATTCTTTCCTTTCACACATCCTTTGCAGACCCCTTCATGTTTTGCTTGAATTTTTGGAAGACCTTCAATAGCTTTTCTTGCAAGTGGTAGTGCTCTATAATGCACATGTGCAAGCCTTCTGTGCCAAAGTTCATTTGGCTCTACTGTGTCATGGACCAAAGCTTGTTATAGATGGCCCTTTAATTTGTATAATCCTCCTTCTTGTTCTCCAATTACTATTGCATCATCAATAGTATTTCCTCTTGACCACATGAGGACTTGGCCATCTACAAATGCAACCCTCATGCCTTTTGCATCCAGTGTCGATATTTATAAAAGATTCTTCTTTAGTCCTGGTACAAACAATACATCCTTCATTTTCATAGACTTTCCAGAGTCTAGCTTGTAGGAGGATTCACCACTACCTTTTATGGGATATTGGTAGTCATCCCAAAGCTTCACCTTATGGGGTGAATTATGTTTGGATAGTTTCTCAAAATATTCCTTGAAACCTGTCATGTGTTTGGAAGCCCCGCTGTAGATAAGCCAATCTTTGCTTCCATGAGTGATAGTTCCCGTGAGAGCGGAGATTGGAACATATTCTTCTTCACTTGAAGAGTCTTCAATTTCTTGTTTTACTTTCTTCCTGGGAGGATCATCATCCTCAATAGTGTGAGCATGATGTTTTCTTTTGGAGTTCTTCTTCTTCTTGGATCCATTCTTATTCATGGGACAATTTTTGGCAAAGTGTCCTATTTCATTGCATGTATAACATCTGAGTTTGGATGGATCCCTTCTTACATGATTATTTTTCTGATGAGAATGCTTACCTTGGTGATGATTATTTTCCCTTCTTTCTTTCTTGGAGTGTACTGTGAGAGCTTGATCTTCACTTCCCATCTTTTCTTCTCGAGCTGCTATCTGAGCTTCTTCTTGTGAACATTCTTCCCACAATCTACTGAACTTGACTAACTTCTTCCTAGCATAGATTCCTTGGTTGAAAGAATCCTATGACCCAGGGAGACCATTCAAGGTAGTCATCACAATTTCTGCATTCTCCACTTCTTCATCTACTGCTTCCAACTGTTCTTTGATCTAGGAGACCCTTGTGAAGTATGACTGAATGGTCTCCTCATTCTAGATCTTTACATTCTTCAACTGGTTCCTTAGAGTCATCTTCTGATTGATGTTCTTCCCTTCAAACATTTTGGTTAGGGCATCAAACATGGCTTTAGGTGTCTTGAGGGAGGACACCTATGGTATGAGGTGATCCTTGATAGAATGAGCAATGATCCTCTTTTCCATAACCAACTTTTTCTTATGTAAGGCCTTGGCCTCATCTCCCTCTGGAATTACTGGAACCTCCTCACTGATATAGGAGTCCAACTCATTTTCTTCTAGGACCAGGTGTGTTGCCGCCTTTCACACACCTGGGTCACGTGGCAGAAATATTCAAGCCACTCAGTATGTCCTTGGGGGCAAGTCTTGAGTCAAGGCTGTCACCTTGTTCTTGACTCCTCCGTTTAGGCTCAAATCCTAATGAAGCCAATGGGGGTAGACCCTATTAAGTTACTAAGGATAATTACTTAGTGTTGTGATGTTAAAATGAATGAGTTGCTTAGGAGTTTGCAATTTTAACTATAGATAATCACAGATGGCAAGATGTAAAAGATGAACACACGAGAGCCCAATACTGAGACACAATAAATATATAAAGCAAGAAGTTAACCAGTGCCTTAGAATGGAATCAAATCAAAAAGATCAATGTGCTTGCATGTGCTTGGAGTGAATGTTTTGTGATTGCCTCTTGGTATATTTTAAGTTAAAATTGCAGTGTGAGTTGATTAAATTAGGCAAAAGGGGGACTCCAGATATACCCGAGAGTACTTGGAGTATGTCCAAAACTAAACCTTCACGACTACCCGCAAGGAATATGTGGGCTGAAATGGAGTCTCTGGGGCTATTGTTCGTAACACACCTGTTAGGGTGTGACAGAGATCGGCGCCCCGAGGTCACTTTTCAGAAGTTCCCTCTTCCTTTGGGTATTTTTCCACCGTAAAGGTTTGATCGAGGTGTTGGATTTTCACCTGATGGTTTGTCAGTTGGGGAGAGTGAGTCCTAATTATACTAGTCACCCAAGTGCTTTTGATATAGCTTGACTGATTGGATGAACTGCAGCCAAGTGCAGAGCATACACACTGGAGTCTTGTAAATTTTAATAAGTTTTAAACTGGGTGTTCTTGTTTAAAAGAAAACCCTCCAAGAACCTCTTTCGATCCAAGTGGATCTCAACCGGGGAATCGAGGAGGGGTTAATTTTAAATTTTCTGATAAACAAATGATAGAAAAAAGAAAACAGATACACAGTTCTAGTTTCCTAATTAATCCTACCACGAATCTCTTTCCCCTTTCGGGTCAATCGGGAAATCGTGGGGTAAGTATTACGATTACTTTGAAATGTAAGATATGGAGTATGGAATTAATTAAAAAATCAAGAATACTACCCTGCAAATTATATCAATGCTAATAAAAAAGAAATAAACAGAAATCGACGAAAAAGGCACCGACGCAAAGCCCCCCAGGGGGGATGGGGAATGGGCTCGAAAGAGCCTATTCCAAAAATGATTTTATTTATTAATGGTTATAGTATCAAAGGACTAATATATTAGAGAATTATTGGTCCTTATACAGGTTGGAACCAAGATTTTACAACTTTGGAAAAATTTTGAGTTTTTTGGTGAAAAGGGAGACCCCTGGGGGGATTTGAACGCTCCAAAAGCCACTTCGGACAGAAGCTTCCTTTATTTTCTATCATACCGGCTAAAATAAAATGAGCATGTTATAATAACAAATTCCCAAAAGCGCTTTAAGAGTACCTTTGGAACAGCCTACCTTATCTCAGAAAAAATGAAGTTAAGACTAACTAAAACAAACGAAAAGGAACCAAGGAAAGCAAGATTTCCTTGGGATATTGGATTTCTGTTTGTGCAGACAATGAAAGTGCACTGATATTTTAGAATATTTAATTTTATAACAGCGAAAGGAAATCTAATGCATGCGATCTACAAGTTTCCTTTAAATTTTCATGCAAAAAAGATGATTTCCCTACAACTAGATCTAGAATGCTTATGAAACCTTGTTATGAGCTATGAAATATCAGATCTATGTATATTTTACTTTGATGAAACAGATCCAAATGAAATCACAGCTATGAACTGAACCAAGTAACCGGGTAAAGTGTTGATTTTAAGGGAGGAAGAAGAGGAGAAAAGTGCTGGTTTCCTTGAAGATCCGCAGTAGAGCTTTCAGGTGGAATATCGAGGGACTATGCCTTTGAAATGTTTTGAGGAGAATCAAGAAGCAAACTAGATCAGCATCCTATCCAAAGTATGAACCTGCAACTCAGCTGAAATCAAAGAACTTGCCAAGAAACTTGTGAGATCCGATTAGTACATACAAAGAGATTCAAGATAACATGCATATAAGCTTATAGGACATGCTAAATCTAGATCTCTAAACATGCATCCAAGGAGAGTGACAGCCAATAAAATTATTGAACAACACCTTTCCTATCAAGATTGTAATAAGCTAATTACCAATCTTAACCACAGATCTACAAGAAATAAGCAAAAAATGACCACAGATACAGGTTACCTCAGTAAAAAAATGGCAATAATCATCCACACATGCAATGGCACCACACCGTATTGCCTCCAAAGATTTTCTTTATTTCAAATGAATAATTACAGAGTTACAATAGCAGCAACACCTCAACCCCAGTTCTAACTAGCTTGGAAGAGGGAGCTGTGCTTGGATATATACAAAAAGCAGGAGATCCAGCCCAGGGGGGCGCAAATCCCAAGGAGATAGACCAAATATGCTGATGGAGAGTCCATCAATGCCCGATATGTGTCTAACTGAGCCAGACTTGAGTCTCACTGAGTACAATTGTCAATCGGAGAGCTAATCTGACTGACACCTAAACCTGTTGACTGAAGCATCCACCAAAACTCATACAAATGAGCCAAAACATGTTGAGGAGAGAGGGAGGGTGAAATTCCCCATAAAGGATGCTGAAGATCAACTCTGGATCTGATTTGATCACCTCCTTCTGTCAAGGATTTGTCAGATCCAGTGAATCTGCTTCAGATCTGACTGATTTCAATCAAATCGGCTGAGAATCCACTGATCTACGATTTTGGATTTGCTCCATTATTCATCAATTTATTAATTAAAATAATCAATAATTGATTTTTGGGGCTTTCTGACCTGAGTGATGGAAAATCACTCAAAACTAGGAAACAGTGGGTCCATGGGTTTACATGGCGCTCTTAGCTTGAAAATGAGCACCTACATGACTGAAACCGATTATTTGGCCCACTTTTATTACAAAATCAAATTTTCCAATTAAACTATTAAAAAATAGCCTAAGTTTTGGAAAAATTAAAGCTTAATAAAAAACACTGAAAAAACTAAAAAAATGAAAAATTGAAAAACACCTAGGGGGACTTAGACATGTTCATATGACTCAAAAATGATGTCTATCATGTTTATACATTGACACATAGAATCTAATAACCTCAATAGGCCTAAATGCCAAGCCGACCACCCCAACTTTGGAGGTATGGAGTGAAAAACTCAGAAATTATCAGTCGTTTATTCAACAACCAATAATAACCAAGGGAAAAAACACCCTGGGCTGATCGGATTGACAAATGAAGTCTAAGAGACCGAGTCTTTTACAGACACTATCATGCTAGAACATTTATTACAATTCCCCCATGGGGTATGAACATGTGATATGATACAACAAGCACTTCCCAGAAGTACTTCCACAGGTCTTCTGAAGTCCGAACAAGTTATCCTTGTTTGGTTCACCAGGCTCACTTGATAAAAAACCACTAAGTACAACTTAGGTGGTAACATTCTGGCTCCAACTGTGGGACGTGTGCTCGATCTGGTCGTTGATGCAAGGAGAGGATACGAGAACACCAGAATCTCTGGTTGATATACCCTGTAAAAACATCTCAACTTGACAAGAAAAACCTCAGTAGCATAAGTTTTATAAAAAACCAAATGAACCATTAAGCTGATTTATTTAAACAAAATAAGTGTAACTAACTAAAAGAAGCAAAGTTTTATTATAGCTAAGTATAAATGCAGAAAGTAAATGCCCTCTTTCAAGGAGCTTATTGTCCTACTCTAAGCATGATATAAAAAGGGTTAAGTGTAATCAGAAATCCAATGTAACCACCTAAGCATTTTATTAACATAAATTTTTTTTCCTTGTCTTTGGTTACCAGCCAAAGTAAGGATACCTTATTTAGAAAATGCAAACCTGCGTGATGATTCGGGATGGGCGGGATGGATGGGAGATCATAGGAATGAACACTGTCATAAAAATTCTTCCCAAACTTGTATGTGCTCATGCAGGCTGCTTCTATCCATGACTGGATAAGACTGATATACCAATCAGAATGATGAGGTAGACTGACTACATCATTGTACTGATCATCGGGGCTTATCAAATGATAAATCATTGCACAAGCCCCAAGTAGATCCAAATCATAAGGAACCTCTATATGTGAAAAAGATGGTTGAGACTGATATTCCACTAATTGCATTACATCTGACTTTTCACAATACTGTTTCTCAATGTCTTCATTACTGATACCCTTGTGTGGCTCTACATGGTATGATTTTGAATGATCACATGAAAATTCTGAATGCTCCTCTTCCATACTAAGGTTTTCCCAGGCATCCAGATCTGTGCTTCCCTCTATGGATGTATCGTAGATTGGACTTCCACAAATTTTTGAATAGACACTCCCATTGTTGTACATATCATGGATGGGATTCTCCATAAGATTTTCACAAGTTGGATTATCTATGAAATTCCAATAGTCATCACTCCCATCCATGTCATATGTGGGGGACTCTTCATGCATGGCATCATGCTCTTGCCTATCCATGTCTTCCTTGTATTCATAACAATCTTCTTCAAATAAAATGTTACAAGGCAATAAACTTTCCAAACCTTCATCAACATGAGGAGAACAAGGTCTAGTATCACCACACACTGTAGTGATCTTATCATAGGTTTCTTTATAGGATTCTGTTATGATGTCATGAAGAGGAGCTTCAATATTATCTTCAATCAAGGAAATTTCTTGGACATATTCAGATCACTTGGTGTGTGTTGATCAGTGGATTTCTCTAGAGAGCTTTCTGGAAAGGTATCAACATTGCAACACACTTGAGAATACACCAAATCTTCAACATCTTCAGCTATGGTGACATGAGGAGAGTCTTCAACAATGTGTTCCATTATGGGCTCCTCCTAAAGCTCTTCAATATGATCATCTTGGATTTTCCCTTCCTCAGAATCTTTCTGTGCATTGGGAGATACCTCACATTCTTTAAGAAGACGCTTAATTTCTTCCTTTCTTAAATAACCTATAGGATGATTTTTGATGGGAGTATCATGGACCTCCTCTTTACTTAAATGTTCAAGAAGTGATTCCAAGTCTTCAATACTTTGTATCATGGAAAAAGGTCCATCATATGCTTCTGTGTGATACTCTATCCCAGATAGGTAGAAGGTACAGATCTTTTCAAGGAACTTTTTTAAACCATTCATACTACCCCTACCATCATGCCACTTATCTAAAAAAATCCAAAGGAAGTTTGGAAAAGAAGTTATACATTTATTAGGAAGGCGCTGATAGAACCAACAACAAGCCTCACCCCGAAAAGTACTAGCAAACATTTCCATCATATGGTCTTCATAAAGAATATTGAAGTCAGCAATCAACTGAAGGAAAGATTTGACATGCCAGATGGCCGAGTCACCATAATCTCGATGAAATGGTGGAAGCCAGTTATATGCATCCCCCACACCCTCACCATAGTTAGGAAAACCAGGGATGTTTGAAAAATCGATAGGTTGAAACATTAAGGTGAACTGGGCACCATATTTCTCCTTTAATTTATCCAAAATAGTATCCATTTGATACAATGATTAAATCTTGTACTGAAAAGGTGGGGCTGTCAAGTGATGAGCTTTAAAGGTTTTAACATGTCGCATGGGCTCATCTACACACAACAAAACTTCACAAGTTTATGATATTACAGGGTTTTATCCCTTCAATGGAGTTGCCATGTGAAAAAGAAAAATAAGCATTTATAAATCTTTTCACAAAAATTATTTTTTGCTTTTCTTTGTAAAAATAAAATTGGAAAAAAGTCAGTGGAGTCGTCGGATGAAAATTAAAGATCTACTCTAAGCATTCATCAAACAAAGCACAAAAAAAGGTAGAAAACAAAAGTCGTACTCGGGAATAAAAAGATTTATCCCCGGCAACGGCGCCAAAATGTGTTGTCGCCTTTCACACACCTAAGGTCACGTGGCATAAATATTCAAGCCACTCGGTGTGTCCTTGGGGGCAAGTCTCGAGTCAAGGATGTCACCTTGTTCTTGACTCCTCCGTTTAGGCTCAACTCCTAATGAAGCCAAGGGGGGTAGACCCTATTAAGTTACTAAGGATAATTACTTAGTGTTGTGATGTTAAAATGAATGAGTTGCTTAGGAGTTTGCAATTTTAACTATAGATAATCACAGATGGCAAGATGTAAAAGATGAACACACAAAAGTGCAATACTGAGACACAATATATATATAAAGCAAGAAGTTAACCAGTGCCTTAGAATGGAGTCAAATCAAAAAGATCAATGTGCTTGCATGTGCTTGGAGTGAATGTTTTGTGATTGCCTCTTGGTATATTTTAAGTTAAAATTGCAGTGTGAGTTGATTAAATTAGGCAAAAGGGGGACTCCAGATATAGCCGAGAGTACTTGGATTATGTCCAAAACTAAACCTTCATGACTACCCACAAGGAATATGTGGGCTGAAATGGAGTCTCTGGGGCTATTTTTCGTATCGCACCCGTTAGGGTGTGGCAGAGATCGGCGCCTCGAGGTCACTTTTCAGAAGTTCCCTCTTCCTTTGGGTATTTTTCCACCGTAAAGGTTTGATCGAGGTGTTGGATTTTCACCTGATGGTTTGTCAGTTGGGGAGAGTGAGTCCTAAATATACTAGTCACACAAGTGCTTTTGATATAGCTTGACTAATCGGACGAACCGCAGCCAAGTGCAGAGCATACACATTGGAGTCTTGTAAATTTTAATAAGTTTTAAACTGGTTGTTCTTGTTTAAAAGAAAAGCCTCCAAGAACCTCTTTCGATCCAAGTGGATGTCAATCAGGGAATCAAGGAGGGGTTAATTTTAAATTTGCTGATAAACAAATGATAGAAAAAAGCAAACAGATACACAGTTCTAGTTTCTTAATTAATCCTACCACGAATCTCTTTCCCCTTTCGGGTCAATCGGGAAATCGTGGGGTAAGTATTACGATTAATTTGAAATGTAAGATATGGAGTATGTAATTAATTACAAAATCAAGTATACTACCCTGCAAATTAGATCAATGCTAATAAAAAAGAAATAAACAGAAATCGATGAAAAAGGCATCGACGCAAATCCCCCAGGGGGGGATGGGAAATGGGCTCGAAAGAGCCTATTCCAAAAGTGATTTTATTTATTAATGGTTACAGTATCAGAGGACTGATATATCAGAGAATTCTTGGTCCTTATACAGGTTGAAACCAATATTTTACAACTTTGGAAAAATTTTGAGTTTTTTGGTGAAAAGGGAGACCCCTGGGGGGATTTGAACGCTCCAAAAGCCACTTCGGACAGCATATTCCTTTCTTTTATGTCAGACCTGATAAAATACAGTGAGCATGTTAGAATAACAAATGACCAAAATAAATTTAAGAGTACCTTTGGATCAGCCTACCTTATCTCAGAAAAAATGAAGTTAAGACTAGCTAAAACAAACAAAAAGGAACCAAGGAAAGCAAGATTTCCTTGGGATCTTGGCTTGATTTTTGTACAGCCAATGAAAGTGCACTGATATTTCAGAATATTGAATTTTATAACAGCGAAAGGAAATCTAATGCATGCGATCTACAAGTTTCCTTTAAATTTTCATGCAAAAAAGACGATTT
>LPNX010988356.1:300541-385507 GCA_001517045.1 Pseudotsuga menziesii
CCACTCTTAACCACAGATTTACAAGAAATAAGCAAAAAATGACCACAGATACAGGTTACCTCAGTAAAACAATGGCAATAATCATCCACACATTCAATGGCACCACACCGTATTTCCTCCAAATCTTTTCTTTATTTCAAATGAAGAATTACAGAGTTACAATAGCAGCAGCACCTCAATCCCAGTTCTAACTAGCTTGGAAGAGGGAGCTGTGCTTGGATATATACAAAAAGCAGGAGATCCAGCCCAGGGGGGCGCAAATCCCAAGGAGATAGACCAAATATGCTAATGGAGAGTCCATCAATGCCTGATCTGTGTCTAACTGAGCTAGACCTGAGTCTCACTGAGTGCAATTATCAATCGGAGAGCTGATCTGACTGACACCTCAACCTGTTGACTGAAGCATCCACCAAAACTCATCCAAATGAGCCAAAACGTGTTGAGGAGAGAGGGAGGGTGAAATTCCCCATAAAGGATGCTGAAGATCAACTCTGGATATGATTTGATCACCTCCTTCTATCAAGGATTTGTCAGATCCAGTGAATCTGCTTCAGATCTGACTGATTTCAATCAAATCGGCTGAGAATCCACTGATCTATGATTTTGGATTTGCTCCATTATTCATGAATTTATTAATTAAAATAATCTATAATTGATTTTTGGGGCTTTCTGACCTGAGTGATGGAAAATCACTCAAAACTAGGAAACAGTGGGTCCATGGGTTTACATGGTGCTCTTAGCTTGAAAATGAGCACCTACATGACTGAAACCGATTATTTGGCCCACTTTTATTACAAAATCAATTTTTCCAATTAAGCTATTAAAAAATAGCCTAAGTTTTGGAAAAATTAAATTTTAATAAAAAACATTGAAAAAACTAAAAAATTGAAAAATTGAAAAACACCTAGGGGGACTTAGACATGTTCATATGACTCAAAAATGATGTCTAGCATGTTTATACATTGACACATAGACTCTAATAACCTCAATAGGCCTAAATGCCAAGCCGCCACCCCAACTTTGGAGGTATGGAGTGAAAAACTCAGAAATTATCAGTCGTTTATTCAACAACCAATAATAACCAAGGGAAAAAACACCCTGGGCTGATCGGATTGACAAATGAAGTCTAAGAGACCGAGTCTTTTACAGACACTATCATGCTATAAAATTTATTACAATTCCCCCATGGGGTATGAACATGTGATATGATACAAGAAGCACTTCCCAAAAGTACTTCCACAGGTCTTCTGAAGTCTGAACAAGTTATCCTTGTCCGGTTCACCAGGATCACTTGATAAAAAACCACTAAGTACAACTTAGGTGGTAACATTCTGGCTCCAACTGTGGGACATGTGCTCGATCTTATCTTTGAGGCAAGGAGAGGATACGAGAACACCAGAATCTCTGGTTGATATACCCTGTAAAAACATCTCAACTTGACAAGAAAAACCTCAGTAGCACAAGTTTTATAAAAAACCAAATGAACCATTAAGCTGATTTATTTAAACAAAATAAGTGTAACTAACTAAAAGAAGCAAAGTTTTATTATAGCTAAGTAGAAATGTAGAATGTAAATGCCCTCTTTCAAGGAGCTTATTTTCCTACTCTAAGCATGATATAAAAAGGGTTAAGTGTAATCAGAAATCCAATGTAACCACCTAAGCATTTTATTAACATAATTTTTTTTTCCTTGTCTTTGGTTACCAACCAAAGTAAGGATACCTTATTTAGAAAATGCAAACCTGCGTGATGATTCAGGATGGGTGGGATGGATGGGAGATCATAGGAATGAACACTGTCATAAAAATTCTTCCCAAACTTGTATGTGCTCATGCAGGCTGCTTCTATCCATGACTGGATAAGACTGATATACCAATTAGAATGATGAGGTAGACTGACTACATCATTATATTGATCATCGGGGCTTATCAAATGATAACTCGTTGCACAAGCCCCAAGTAGCTCCAAATCATAAGGAACCTCTATATGTGAAAAAGATGGCTGAGACTGATATTCCACTAACTGCATTACATCTGACTTTTCACAATACTGTTTCTCAATGTCTTCATTACTGATACCCTTGTGTGGCTCTACATGGTATGATTTTGAATGATCAAGTGAAAATTCTGAATGCTCCTCTTCCATACTAAGGTTTTCCCAGGCATCCAGATCTGTGCTTCCCTCTATGGATGTATCATAGATTGGACTTCCACAAATTTTTGAATAGACACTCCCATTGTTGTACATATCATGGATGGGATTCTCCATAAGATTTTCACAAGTTGGATTATCTATGAAATTCCAATAGTCATCACTCCCATCCATGTCATATGTGGGGGACTCTTCATCCATGGCATCATGCTCTTGCCTATCCATGTCTTCCTTGTATTCATAACAATCTTCTTCAAATAAAATGTTACAAGGAAATAAACTTTCCAAACCTTCATCAACATGAGGAGAACAAGGTCTAGTATCACCACACACTGTAGTGATCTTATCATAGTTTTCTTTATAGGCTTCTGTTATGATATCATGAAGAGGATCTTCAATATTATCTTCAATCAAGGAAATTTCTTGGACATATTCAATGGGATCACTTGGTATGTGTTGCTCAGTGGATTTCTCTAGAGAGCTTTCTGGAAAGGTATCAGCATTGCAACACACTTGAGAATACACCAAATCTTCAATGTCTTCAGCTATGGTGACATGAGGAGAGTCTTCAACAATGTGTTCCATTATGGGCTCCTCCTAAAGCTCTTCAGTATGATCATCTTGGATTTTCCCTTCTTCAGAATCTTGCTGTGCATTGGGATATACCTCACATTCTTTAAGAATACGCTTAATTTCTTCCTTTCTTAAATAACCTCTAGGATGCTTTTTGATGGGAGTATCATGGACCTCCTCTTTACTTAAATGTTCAAGAAGTGATTCCAAGTCTTCAATACTTTGTATCATGGAAAAAGGTCCATCATATGATTTCATGTGATACTCTGTCCCAGATAGGTAGAAGGTACAAATCTTTTCAAGGAACTTTTTTAAACCATTCATACTACCCCTACCATCATGCCACTGCTCTAAAAACATCCAAAGGAAGTTTGGAAAAGAAGTTATACATTTATTAGGAAGGCCCTAATAGAACCAACAACAAGCCTCACCCTGAAAAGTACTAGCAAACATTTCCATCATATGGTCTTCATAAAGAATATTGAAGTCAATAATCAAACGAAGGAAATATTTGACATGCCAGATGGCTGAGTCACCATTGGGGCATGAAATGACTCAAGTACATTACAAATGCATCCCGAAATAAACATCGGGTTACAATACATAAGAAATACAAGTGAATACATTCTGAAGTTACAATTACATCAACAAAGGTCGTATACTTCGACCATCAAATGGTTCATGAATTTACAATAGTCCTTGGCCATATCACTAGTGATCTCTAATTCATGCACTTGTAAATCTTCATCGTTATAAGCTATAAACATTCTCAACAAAAATGACTGAAATTTGAATACTTTGGTGCCATGGAAATTTGCTAACTGATAATGAATGTTCTCGGCTAGGAATTCATCAAATTTAAGACAACAGGACTGAGAAGATTGCTCTGGCAATTCAGGTTCGACAGGACAGGTACTCAAAATGAACAATAGAGTCAACAATGAATCTGTGACATAACCGTTAGTATCTAGACCTAAAAACTGACTGGATAGGGCTATAGACCATTGAGTTTCTTCATTAAATTGGCTAAGGTCGATGGGGTAAGACAGGCTGATGAATTCATCATTAGGTTATGAACATGCCCTCAAGAAAGCTTCTCTATTTTCGACGGTAGACTCTCTAAAGAAATGTATGATATTCTCTTCTCGGTATTTTTGGGATATCTGGACAAACCCGTCTGGGTTGTGAAGGCTTTTATGGACGACGGGATCTTGGAATGAACAGAGGATTTTGTATTTTTGACGTATTCATAATGACTCCCTCGGTAATAGAGAAATTGTCTGCACACCACTCGACAAACTCAGGGAAATGGGGGGTTTGGTCAATAGAGAAAAAATGAAAAAAAATATTTAAAAACACCACAGGTATCGCTACCCTGGTCCTTAAGGAATTCCAATTTACCCCTAGCAGCTTCTATGTTTTCCCCCACCAGAATGGTAATGAAAATATTGGCATTCTCATCCATGAGACTTTCCCTTGCCCTCCGACATGCGACCTCTGGTTCTGCATTATCTCTCACATCTACCACTTCTACTTCTCCCACTTTTTCCATTTTAAAATAGCACTAAAGGAGTATCAGGGGCCTACCTTGCTTTTCTAATACAATATTTTGGTCTGTCCATGCTGGCACTCTGTATGTGGTCGAGGCGTTCATCGATCTCGAGGCTTTGGAAAAGAAAAACCTTTCCAACTCCACATAGACCCTTTTATAGCTTTCTATACTGTGTAATCTCCATGCCCTTTCCATGTAGTTTGCATCATGGAGCTTTCTCCTTGCGATATGAACCTTAGATATGTGAGGTCCTTTATGCCAAATTATTCCTCACTATCTGCATGCATAGCTTAATCTGGGAAGGTTGACCTACGATGTCGATCTCCAACTTCCTTTCATCGAGGCCGTTCACATCTGAAAACTTTAACCTTCTACCTACTCTTCCTTTCTTGGTTTGGTGAGTGACTTTACCTCGTGCTATGCCTCTTATCTATCGATCAAGATCAACCTCTCCTCACGATCGTCTATTTGAGCGTATGTTGCCGCTTTTCGCGATTTGAGATCCTGACCCTGTTTGCGCTAGTTCAGATCACGAAATAAACCACGAACGCAGATCTATCTCTGCCCTTTTAGTGGCCGTTGATCTCTGTGGCCAGTACCTATTTTTGCGATTTGAAATTGTGACTATATCCTCGCTAGTTCAGGATGCGAAATCATTTATGGCCGTGGATATTCTTGTACTCTTATATCGACCATCATCTGTCTCTGCTTTTTAGTCTATTTCGTGATTCAGAACAGTGGCTTTGGCTGAGCACGTTCGCTGCACAAAATGCTTTGGTTCCATTGATCTATCTTCAGAGTAATCTCAACCTTCTATTATGGATCCCATTTAACTCATTCAACACATTAGACATCCTTGCTTTACCCTGCATCTATGATCTACAAAATGCCTTTCCACCTTCAATATTTATCATTTTGAATGTCGGCCATCGATTTACACCAACCTTAACCTCATTTCCACCGCCACTTGTCCCAGGAGTAGAATGCCATCTCACAGATTCCTTCAACACCTCTGTAACTTGGGGGATTCCTTCCTGACACCTCTTTGATAGGGTCATTTCCCCACATATCTCTCATAATTGAAAATTTTGAATATGGTGCTAACAACCGACTCCATAAGGGATGCTATCCTTCCAGCGAGGTAGCAAAGAACTTGTAGAGTAGTCACCGAATCCATTGACAACATCCTCTTATTTTACTTTCTGAAAGAAAACATAATTGAAAAAATGGTTACCTCTTCTGATCTTAGGGCCTTCTCTGCGGGCTTCAAATCTTCCGATTCACCATTTGTACTAATTGAAACATAAAACATATTTACACTATAATACATGGACCTTAGTCCGTTTACTCCAGGTAATGTTTTAGAAACCTCCCATTCACTGGGCCTCGCTTGTATTGTGACCCATCTGGATACTGCAAAATGAAAGCATTGTCTCCTCTGAGTTCTGTAATAAGGTATCGGCCCACCCATAAGTGGTCAAATTTTCCATGTTTGCCTTTGTCTTCATGCGGGGCATCCCATTTTAAGACCAGGTTCTCCACCCAAAAAATGTCCTCTATTCTTCTATCAAAGGTATTCTTCATCTTCTCCTGATGTATTTGGACCTTATCATAGGATTTGTCCCTCATTTCATTCAATTCAATAATCTGGTTGATCCTTCTTTGAATGGGATTAGGCTCATCTAACGGCTCCTGCAACAATTTCATAACTCGATCCCCTAGAGATGTAGGAAAAATTACCTCAGCCTCATATACCAATTGAAATGGTGACATAAAAATAGCCCTCTTTGTGCTGATTCTATCAGCCCACAAGGCATATTTTAACTTTGTGTGCTAGGCTCTTTTGTTGTCCTCCAACAGTTTCTTAATAATCCTCACCAGAATTTTGTTAGAGGATTTTTCCAGTCCATTTCCCTGTGGGTGATAAGAAGTAGAATGATTTAGGCTTATATGTTATTTATAGAAAAATTAATCATCTTCTTGGACTTGAATGCAGGTGTATTGTTTGTCACAATTCGCTTAGGACAACCAAATCTCACCAAAATATTATCTTCTATGAAATCCATTATCACTTCTTCTATAGCTCTTCTAGTGGGTATATCTAGTGGGCATCGCCTCAATCCACTTTGTGAAATAATCAATAGCTGTTAGAATCCACCTATGCTGTCCTTAGGAGTTCGTATTTATCTCTCCAATGAAATCAAACCCCCATTGTTGGAAATGTGCTTTTACTGATATAGGGTTGAGGGGAAGTGAAACCACTTTCATTTTTCCTTCAAAAATCTAACATTGATTGCATTTAGTCATATCCTTATATACATCTCAGAATAACAAAGGCCAATAGAATCCTACCCTCATAATTTTATTTGCGGTTACCTTCCAGGAATGGTGCCCTCCACAATCTCCTTCATGGAACTCTTTTGTTATATGTTGAGCTTCATTCTCTAGAATACAATTTAGTAGTATTCCCCTAGGGTCTTTCCAATAAATATACTGTTCTATGATACAAAATTTTGTAGCCTTCAGCTTCACAGACCTAGCTCTGGTTTTTCCTAACCCTAGAGGAGGTTGTAAATTCTAAAATACAAAAACAATATCAACATACCGGGGAGATATAGAAAAATCAGGCTTCACCGGTACTTTTGCATCCAACTGATTAGATTGACCAGCTAAAAAATTCAGCTGCAGAGAATCAAAATGAGAATCTATCATCATTTTAGCCAATCCTTACCCCTTGACCAATTTTGTGGGCTTAATTTATATGTCATACACTAGAAGCACTGCAATCCATTTAGCTCTTTTCCCTTCTGGATCTGGATGCGTAAGTATGCTTTTCACCACACTTCTAGGGACATATGCAATTATATGGGAATGGAGTATGTAAATTATAAAATCCTTTAAGGACTTAACCAAACAATAGTATTGTTTCCATTATATCATACTTCAATTCTCCATCTGTCAATATCTTACTGAAAAATGCTATAGGATGCTCTTCACCCCGGTCATTTTTCTGCAACAAAACAACTACCACAGTATGCTCCAAAGCATATGAGAATACTACAAAATATTTCTCAAAGTCTGGAATGACGAGCACAGGAGCTTCCGAAATGGCCTGTTTTATATCTTTGAAAGATTTCTTGGCTTCCACCGTCCATTTGATTTCATGATCTTTCCTCAGCATATAGGTAATGTCCATCAGTATTTCAACAAATCTAGGAATGAATCTTCTCAAGAAATTTACCTAACCAATGAAATAATATATTTTCTTCTTACTTCTCGGTTCCTCCACCTTCAAGATGCCTTTTACCATGTCTAGATCAATCCTAATTCCTTCCTTTGAAATAATATGGCCCAACAACTTTCCTTCTTCTAGAGCAAAATTTGACTTCCTCGGATTTAATGAGATTCCATACTTCTTGCATTTAATGAATACCCTTTCTAAATGCCTGATATGATCTTTGACCAGCCATGAATATACAGTAATATCATCCATGTAAATCACCACAAACTTGTCCCTTTCATTTGCAAAGGCAATATCCATGGCATGTTGGAAAGTGGATCCAACATTCATTAATCTGAACGACATCTTTGCATACATGAAGGTGCCCCAAGGTGTGGTGAAAGCAGTTTTCTCCTGGTCTTCAGGTAACACCCTCACCTGATTGTAACCAAAGAAACCATCCATAGTATATATTCTCTCTGAGCCCACCACCCACTGTAGGATCTGGTCCATCTTCGGTAACGGGTAATTGTCCTTCAAATAAACTCTATTCAAGTTTCTGAAATCCACACATAGTCTTATCTCCCCATTCTTCTTCCTAACAGGAACAAAATTAGATACCCATTTTAAAAACCTCAGAGTCACAATTATTTTTGCATAAAACAACTCGTTTATCTCCTTTTCAATTATAGGTACTAACTTCAGATTGATCCTCCCGAGCTTCTGCCTAAATGGATTTTCTCCAGGATTGATTGGGATAGTATGTTGTATGATAGAAGTGTCATCCTCTTCTAGTTCATCATAAATCCACGCAAACACATATGTGTATTTCTTCATCAGGTTCACATACCCTTCATTTTATTTAGCGGGTAATTTCTTGGAAAACTTTATAATTTTTGGGTTATCTTTAGTGCCAATATTTTTATCTTCTACAACGTCTTCAGCAGGCTCGACCTTCGGATCTCTGGTGACGTCATTTTGGTCAAACAAAGACTCTAAGGGGATCAAAACTCTGGGGATGTGATTAATTTTTAGCTGGACTATATCCTTACCTCCCAAAGAGTCTTTTAGTTTCCCTACTTTGGCAATCTCCTCCTCCTTCCCATCAACATATAGGAAATTCTCGGAGTCAGCATCATCTTCATCTATACGAATATTCACAAACTCAACAGACAATTCCAAGAACCTTTTGATTTGCATATCATCTTCGAAAACCTGCCAATATTTGGTGTTGTCCGGTATGGAGGGTCTATTCACAATGTCTACTTTGTATTTTCTCTTACCCGCGTTAGGAGTCTCAAATTTCCTGGTTGTAGTTTCCAGAGAGTCCACCACTGTATTCTCATACCTAGGAATCACTTGGACCTTGTGTTCAGTGAAATAATTCCCAAACATGTCCCACACCTCATTCCGGTAAGCTCTCATTCTTGGATGCCTAGTCTGGTAGCTGTCATTCACCTGATTCACTACAAGTTTCAAATCTCCAAATATTTGGACCCTTTTGGCTCCCAAATCCTTTAGTGCATGTAGACCCAACAACAAAGCCTCATACTTTGCTATATTGTTATTGCATTCAAAAACCAACTTGTAAGAATAAGCTTTAGTATATATAATGGGGGAGATTATGTACACACCTGCACCATCAACTACTTTAGCCACCGAGCCATCAAAATACATCTTCCATAGTCCTTCGTCTTTCTGTTTCCATTCTGAAGCTTCCCGTTCATTTTTCTCTTCTTTATCTTTTTTACCTTTCCGTGGCACAACAGTTTTTGAGTTACAAGGAGATATATCATTGAAGAAATAGATGACCCTAGATCTGTATCGACAGCATGAACATGATGGATATCAGGATGAGCCTGACTGCTCATGACATAAGGTAATCTTTTCTCACTGTACAATCTTTTGTTTTCATTTCAAACAAGAATTTTTGCATAAGACATATCCATTTTCAAGATTCCCTTTAGCTTTGAAGTCCAAGACCTCGGCAACAAAATACCAAACTTGGGAGGAATATTAGCCATGACAACATCCATGACCACAGTTTTAGATCGTAATTTATTTAAAGATACCACCATGTCTTTGATCAAACCCATACATTTAACCCTTTTAGAATCAAAAGAATACATGTCTTTATAAGGCCTAGTAATCTCCAACCCAGACTTTCCACCACTCCCTTTGGCATCAGATTATGTGAGGCTCCTGATTCCAACATAGCATTGTGCAACACCATGTCATGCACATTTAAACTCATGTAAAAGGGTGGTACTTCATTGTATTCACTATCCACACTATCAATCTTAGATCCCAAGATAATAGTAGGATTGTCTTATGTCAGTTCAAAAATATCCGGGTGAGCTTCTCCTTGATTTATGATCATTTTTGTTATAGTGTCCCTGTATTCTTGATTCCTTAGTAGTTCATTGAAAGGGATTGAATTATTCAACTTAGCAAGTTCGCTTTGGAGGTTAAACATGGAAGAGGTTTTTCCTAGATCCACAGGCCCTATTTGTTCTTGCTCCTTCACATTACCAGTTCCTTTACCCACTTCTTTAGATACAACAGGCTCCTTTGTTTCTCATTCCCTTTTTCTGGGCTGGTCTGACTACTAGAAGGATGATTTGGATTTAACCCTCCTTTGTTTATAGCAATGTCTCTACTTCTTAATTTGATCTTTCTGACATCATCTATAGCATGCATATATCCCTTATGATATTGCTCCAATTCTTTCGTCAGGGCATTATCATCTACTTGCGCAAACATATTATGTTCCTCTTCAGTTAAATAGATTTCGAAGTCTAAATCGCCGAAATGATGAATCTAATCTTCGATACATTCTGCATCGTCTTCGGAAGCTACATAGTTTTTAGGGAAAGGAGGTCTAATTTTCTGATCTTCTTGGTTCCTTGGATTCCTCACATCCCTTTGTCTATTCGGTTGGAGTGGGGGAGGAATCGGTCTCCTAAAATTGGGATTTCTGATTTGAGGTTCATTATGCTCTCGATTTACTGGATGAGCTTCCACTGTTAGACGGTCCATTAACTTCTCCATATTTTTGAGCATCATTTCAAACCTTACATCACTAGATGAATAAGTAGAAGAGGTGGGGTGTATTTTTTCTCTACCTTTCCTCCTGTCAACCTCCGCTCTCGGTTTTATATTTCCACATGCCATCATATTGGCCTCTACTTCTAGGGCGTCAGTGAACATGGCAGGGAGAGTGGTTGATTTTATTTCTCTTAATAATAAAGCAAAATCATTATCGAATGCATCGACATAATGAAGCTTAGCCGCCTTGGGTGAAGGTTTAATGTCAGCAAGTATCGAGTTATAGGCTCGCATGAATCTGCTAGAAAACTCATGGACTGACTCAAAACCTCCTTTCTTGATATTGTTGTACTAGGATAGGACTTGCAATGGGGTTTGTTTATCATCCCATCTTTCTAGAAATAGGTTTTAAAAATAGCAAAACTGAGAATAGACCTAGGTGGTAAATCTTTGTACCATTTCTTGGCTTCCCTAGACAAACTCTGTGTGAACAACCTCATCTTGATGTCTTCATAATCCACTTCCTCCAGGTCTATAAAGTCATCAAACTTACCCACATGGTATTTTTCTGAGACATCCCCCTCCCCATCATATCGTGCAATTATTTGGGCATAGTTTAAGGGGAGGTCATGTAGAACTATAGGTAGGGCTAATGGAGAAAATCTAGCAGCAACCACCGGGGTCGGTTGATTAGGAGAAATCTAGGGGTTAGGAAACTGGGTGTTCTGAAAAACAGGGACTGTCTTCTCATCTTTCACCAAGGTCTCAAGTTTTATCCAAAAAGAGTCAAGAAGATAGGATTCCAGTATACTAGGGATAGCATCAACCTTCTTTAGGTCGAATTTGGATTTTTATTTGGTAATTAATCTTTTAGCTCTAGTCCCCCATTCAGATTCTACTATGTCACACAAATATTGAGATGATGATGTACCAAACAATGGAAAATCCACTTTCTCTTTATTTCTATTCCTAAGTATTCAGAACCACTTTCGAAGAGAGAACTGACCTTCTTCTCTTCCAAGAGGGATATCTCACCAAATATTAACAATTCTAGATATGTACAAGTGAAAATATGAATTGTTTATAAGGGTGGTTGAAATAGGACATAAAACCATTGGGTGATGGAATCAAGATGTGTAATAGAAATAAACATAACTTATGCAGGCGATTTTAACATAGATGCAAGATAGCCATTCAATCATAGTCAAATTATAATTGTTTGGTGGAAAAGAAGAACATGAACAGACCATCAACACAGAGCATTTGAGAATGAATTATGTATTAACTTTAGAAGAAAGCTTTAGTGGATATCTAAAACAACAGATAGAGCATAACATGTATGAATTCCAAACTGTTATACACTTATTTCAGACATGAAAGAAAACATAATGGGAGAGATAAACTAGAAAAACATTCACATGAGAAAGGAAGCAACAAACTATAACACAAACAACACATGAATCCCTGTGTAAAATGCCGACTTCGGCTCTGCAACTTTATTAAAAATTCTTGAAATCACACACTGTAAAATTACATTGGTTCCAACCCTTTCTCCTTCTCCAAGAGGTATATTTATAGTATTTTGGGACTTCCCAATCCGATGTTTGGGAATAAAAATTTGTTACAACTGAAAAACAACTTCTAACAAACTCTAATGTGACGTATCTTCCATGATTTACATAAAAACTGAAAAATGAACTATGGACTGCGAGAGAAAATACGCGCAAGAGTATTTTATTTTTCCATCTGGTAGGTGTCAGCTGTACAAAGTTCTGGGAGAGGTGACCATTGGAGGAGTGTGTCCATGGAGAAAATTTCCTACATACTATCATTGCCACCTCTATGGTTGAGTCTTAAACTTGCTCGACCCATATTGCTGAATTGACCTCCATTGGTCCGGACCAAGAAAAGTTGCGACCTCCATGTCCAATGCTTTCACTTTGAGTTCCATAGTTTCTGGGTATGAGGTCTCGGGTGCTTTGGCACAAGTGGCTTTAAAATCAAACAACAGTTCAAATTCACTGGCCAGCTTATTGAAAACGGTCCTTCCTGACAAGGATTGTTACATATATCGAAAATTGTTGTTGTCTGATTGGTAACGAACCAAACGCTCCAGATACTCATTTTGAGACAATAAGGGTCCCTTCTCTTCCCAGAAGACAGGAATCCCTCTTTTTACCAGTGGTTTGAATAACCGGATAACCTCCTTGACCTTGTGCTCAATAATATCTATTTTGGCTTGTACAGTGTTCAACATCCTATGTTTAGCAATTACCTTTCTGTCCCCAGAGATGACCGCAACTTTGTTTTGGATATTGTACCAATTGGTTAGATCATCCGACAAGGCGCTTAGGAAAGCAACGACATTTTCCATTGTTACTACAAGTCTTTTCTGCACTTCTCCTAATATTGTCGAAACCTTTTTCTTGGCCTTTGTCAAAGCATTTTCCCGGTCCATGATGAAATCTATATAAGATATGAACTTTTCATCCTTTGTAATGATTTTATCCCAGATCAAATGTCTAGCCCCTTGTAAGGCTGATCTATCGATCACCTGCTAGCTCAACTTGGCATTTTGTTGTGTCAATTATTGACATTTCTCCTCTATATTTTCATTTTCTTGTTCCTCCTTTCCTTTTTCCTCCTCTGGCTCCTTAATCTACTGCTTTAACTTAGTAAGATCTGTATATTTCAGGGCTATTTGGGACATTGCTCTATAAAGAGAACTGGTGTCTACTTCTCCAGCTCCACTTACGGGCTGAATTGCAATATCTGTGCATTTTTCCTGAAGCTCTTTTTCCTTTATCACTAGTGTAGCCCTTAATTCTTTTTCGCTCTCCTTCAGAAGCTTGGTATCTACTTCCCACTACTTTTCCTTCTCTTCGAGATTTAGCAGCTTGGCTTTGCAATCTGTAAGCTTAGTGTTCAATCTCTCTTTCTCTTTTTCGAATTCAGCCAATTCATCTGTTTGAGGGAGTTGGGTAGAAGGGATTTTCAACTTCTTTTTTAGTATTTGGATCTCTTTCTCTTTCTCATTTAGCAATTTCTAAGCCAAAAATCCCTTAGGTGCTGGACCCTCTATTTGTAATACATCATTTTGAAAATTGTTAATTTGAGCCTTGAGGGCTTTGTTTTCGATTCTTCCCTTCCTCAAGAGATCTAGAGTTTTATTTTTACTTGCCTCGACCTTGGATATTTGTAGTGTGGATTTCAGTAATCTAGCATTCAAGATGTCAGTAGTCTCTCTGTTAAGGTGTATTATGTCAGTAGTGGGAACCTTTGCGAGGTTCACATTAACCTCTGACACTTTGTCTCCCAATGGCAAAGCCAGGCTAAGGGTGTCAGTGGAATGATCCCTCATAGTATTTAATGCCACATTTGGGTAGGGAAACTGCATTACCTCGTCATACAGCTCTGATGTCTCCTTAAAATTTTTATCAGCCCTTTCCTGGTAAGAGTCTATCTAGTCTTCTTTAGAGGCATGCCTGTTTGGAGTATGTCCATCAAATACATATTCCTAGATTTTGAACTTGGCTGCTTCAGGCTCTTCTTATTTCTTTTTTTTCTCCACATTTTTTTTCTTCGTTTTCCCCTTTGTATTGATCCTTTTAACCTGCACTAACTGCTACTCTTGTTCTATTTTTTGCTTTTTGGGCATGTTGGAAGTGTTTACCTATTCAGTCTCCATAGGCTCTGGACATCCTCTTTTCATTGAATTCCCTGAATAACTGACCAACAATGAGACATTCCCATATATTGCAACTACTTTGGGAAATTCCCTTTGGGTAGAAGTTACCCATGCCAGGGGTGAGACAGAGCTTTGTCCTATGCTGACATCCATCATGGCAGGGTTAGGGAAATCATCCCAGTTTGTCGCTTCCCTGAGCCCGAGTATTTCAATGTGTTCAAAAGGCTTGCACTTGTGAGCCTTCCTCCTTTTGGAAATTATTTGATGTGGGTCATAATTCACATCTTGTTCTAGAGAGAATCCCATGTCTTTGAGTAAGTTTCCAACCAGTGGAAACGCAGCTCTGCTCCTAACTGTGTGTGGTCCCACTTCCTAGGGGAGAATCAGATTTGCGCTCTTCTTATAGTTCAAAAAGTGTTCTTCCTCAACATTGAGTCTTTTCCTGATTAATTCCAAGGAGAAAACCTTGGTAGTTAGAAAGTATGGTAGAATGTAGGGTTGATGCACAAAGCTGTACAATATTATGATTGTTTCGAATTTTGTCAGGAACCAGTCTTCTATCATCTTGCTATGAGACAACTGTAGTACTTTCCTCATCTCAGGAAACACCCTAGGTGGATTTTATTGAAAGGAAAGGTCATATACTTCAGCCATCAAATGGTTCATAAATTTGCAGTATTCCTTGGCCATCTCACTAGTGATCTCTAACTCAGGAACTTGTAAGTCTTCTTCATTATAAGCTATAAACATTCTCAACAAAAAGGACTGGAATCTGAATACTTTGGTGCCGTGGAAATTTGCTAACTAAGAATGAATGTTATCGGCTAGGAATTCATCAAATTTAAGACAACAAGACTGAGAAGATTTCCCTGACAATTCAGGTTTCGTAGGACAGGTACTCAAAACAAACAATAGACTCAACAATGACTCCGTGACATAACCATTAGTATCTAGACCTAAAAACTGACTGGCCAGGGCTACACACCACTGAGTTTATTCATTAGATTAGCTAAGGTCGATGGGGTAAGATAGGATAATGACTTCATCATTAGGTTTTGAACATGCCCTCAAGAAAGCTTCTCTATTTTCGACGATAGACTCTCTAAAGAAACGTATGATATTCTCTTCTCGGTATTTTTGGGATATCTGGACAAACTCGTTTGGGATGTGAAGGGTTTTACGGACGACAGGATCCTAAAATGACAAGATGATTTTTGATTTTGACCTATTCATAATGACTCCCTCGGCAACAGAGAAATTGTCTACACACCACTCGACAAACTCAGGGCAATGGGGGGTTTGGTCAATAGAGAAAAAATAAAAAAAAAGATTTAAAAACACCACAGGTATCGCTACCTTGGTCCTTAAGGACTTCCAATTTACCCATAGCGGCTTCAATATCCCCCCCCACTAGAATGGTATCGAAAATATCGGCATTATCATCCATGAGACTTTCCTCTACCCTCTGACATGCGACCTCTGGTTCTGCATTATCTCTCACATCTACCACTTCTACTTCTCCCACTTTTTCTATTTTCAGATAGCACTGAGGGAGTATCAGGGGCCTACCTTTCTTTTCTAGCACAGTCTTCTGGTATGTCCACACTGGCGCTCTGTATGCGATAGAGGTGTTCGGAGATCTTGAGGATTTAGAAAATAAAAACCTTTCCAACTCCACATATACCCTTTTATAGATTTATATACTGCGTAATTTCTGTGCCCTTTCCATGCAGTTTGCAGCATGGATCTTTCTCCTTACGATCTAAGCCTTAGCTATGTTTGGTCCTTTATGCCAAATTATTCCTCACTATCTGCATGCGTAGCTTAATCTGGGAAGGTTGACCTCTGCTGTCGATCTCCAACTTCGTTTCATCGAGGCCATTCACATCCGAAAAATTTAACCTTCTACCTACTCTTCCTTTCCTAGTCTGGTGAGTGACTTTACCTCGCGGTATGCCTCTTATCTATCGATCAAGATCGACCTCTCCTCACGACTGTCGATCTAAGTGGACCTTGCCACTTTTCACGATTTGAGATCCAGACCCTATCTGCGCTAGTTCATATTGCAAAATAAACCATGACCGCAGATCTATCTCCGCTGTTGTAGTGACCGTTGATCTTTGCGGCCAGTACTGCTTTTTGTGATTTTAAATCGCGACTATATCCTTGCTAGTATAGGATGCGAAATAATTTATGGCCATGGATCTTCTTGTACTCCTATCTCGGCCATCAACTGTCTCTTCTTTTTAGTCTATTTAGTGATTTGGAAAAGTGGCTTTGGCTGAGCATGTTTGCTGTGCAAAATTATTTGGTGCCATTGATCTGTCTTCAGATTAATCTCAACCTTCTATTATGGCTCCCATTTAACTCATTCAACAAATCTGACATCCCCGCTTTACCCTGCATATATGATTTGAAAAATTCCTTTCCACCATCAATATTTATCATTTCAAATCTCGGTCATCGATTTACACCTCCCTTTACCTCATTTCCGTCGCCGCTTGTCCCAGGAGTAGAATGCCATCTCATAGATGCCTTCATCACCTATGCAAATCGGGGGATGCCTTCCCAACACCTCTTCGATAGGGTCATTTCCCCACATATCTCTCATAATAAAAAATTTCGAATATGGTGCTAACAAAAGGAATAGATTATGAAGAAATTTTTTCACCTGTAGCCAGATACACTTCCATCAGATCAGTACTTTCTTTGGCTACATTAATGAAATGGAAGATACACCAGATGGATGCCAAGAATTATTTCTTGAATGGTGTAGTGGAAGAGGAAGTGCATGTGGAGCAGCCACTCAGTTTTGAGACACATGACAGGGAGACTCATGTGTGCAAATTGAAGAAATCCCTGTATAGTTTGAAACAGGCACCCAGGGAATGGTACGGAAGAATTGACAACTTCCTATACAGTTTAGGCTTTACCAAGAGTAAACCAGATTCCAACCTTTACTACAAGGTTGAGGAAGGGAATCCAATGATACTCCTACTATATGTAGATGATTTTTTTGTAACAGGTGTAGATGGGTTGATTGCTGATACAAAGAGGAAGCTTGCTACTGAGTTTGAGATGAAGGACTTGGGTATGATGCACTACTTGCTAGGAATGGAGGTGTGGTAGAATGCAGAAGGAATCTCCCTGGGACAAGGGAAGTATGCAGTAGAGATCCTGAAGAGGTTCAGGATGATGGACTGTAAGGCCATGACCACACCTATGGCATCGAACCTGAAGCTATTGAGTGATGCTTCATCAGAATCGGTTGATGCTATAATGTATTGTCAGATGATTGGGTCCTTGATGTACCTGACGAATACAAGACCAGATATTTGCTTTGTTGTGAACACATTGAGCTAGTTCCTGATGGATCTGAGACATGTTCACCTGATTGTTGCAAAGCATATTCTAAGGTACTTGAAAGGTACGGTTGATTATGGGCTCAAGTATGAGGTGGATTAGAAGATCAATATGGAGGGTTATGTTGATTCATATTGGGAAGGTAGTACCATTGATAGGAAGAGCACTTCACGGTGCTACTTCAGTATGGGATCAGGTGTGATCTCTTGGTTTAGCGGGAAGCAATCTTGCGTGGCATTGAGTACAGACAAAGCAGAGCATGTCGCAGCTTGTTTGGCTAGTTGTGAGGTAGTGTGGTTGAGAAAGATACTATCTAATTTATTTGATCTCCAATTGGATGCTACTTGTATATATTGTGACAACCAAAGTTGTGTGAAGTTGTCATAGAACCCGGTGTTCGATGAAAAGTCAAAACATATTGAGATTAAATATCACTATATCAAATATATGGTGTAGATAGGAGCAATGAAGCTCCAGTATGTTGCGATGGACGAGCATATAGCTGATGTGTTGACCAAGCCATTGGCTAGAGTGAATTTTGAGTACTTCGGGGAGAAGCTTGGTGTTCTCCAGATTGAGGTTCACTCCAAGATGAAGTGATGAGTCCATGTGCCCTTCTGACATGGTGGTAGGATTACTTCCTCCCATGGTCAGATATAAGTGTTGTTCCCTTCTAACATGGTGGTAGGATTGGTTCCTCCCATGGTCAGATATAAGTGTTGTGCCCTTCTGACATGGTGGTAGGATTGGTTCCTCCCATGGTTAGATATAAGTGTCGTGCCCTTATGACACGGTGGTAGGATTGGTTCCTCCCATGGTTAGATATAAGTGCTGTGCCCTTCTGACATGGTGGTAGGATTGGTTCCTCCCATGGTCAGATATAAGTGTTGTGCCCTTCTAACATGGTGGTAGGATTGGTTCCTCCCATGGCAGATATAAGTGCTTAGCCTTTCCCTGGATGTTAGTAGGTGTGTCCTATCATGTTAGCAGATATAAGTGCAGATACTTTCCCTGGATGATAGTAGGTGTGTCCTATAATGCCAGCAGATGTAAGTGCAAAGCCTTTCCCTGGATGATAGTAGGCGTGTCCTATCATGCCAGCGAATGTAAGTGTAGGGACTTTACACATATGGTAGTAGGTGTGTCCTACCATGCTGGTGGATGTAAGTGTAGGGCCTTTCCACAGATGATAGTAGGTGTGTCCTATCATGCTAGTGGATGTAAGTGATGGGGCCTTTCTCTGGATGGTAGTAGGTGTGTCCTACCATTCCAGTAGATGTAAGTGCTAGGGCCTTTCCATGGATGGTAGTAGGTGTTTCCTACCATGCCAGTGGATGTAAGTGTTGGATCCTTTTCACAGATGGTATTAGGTGTGTCCTACCATGCTGGTGAATATAAGTGCTAAGCCTTTCTGACATGGTGGTGGATGTGTTCCTCCCATGGTCAGATGTAAGTGTTGGGTGGGCCTTTCTCTGGATGGTAGAACATGTGTCCTACCATGCCAGTAGATGTAAGTGCCGATGCCTTTCCATGGATGGTAGTAGATGTGTCCTACCATGCCAGTGGATGTAAGTGCTGGAGCCTTTTCACAGATGGTAGTAGGTGTTTCCTACCATGCTGGTGAATATAAGTGCTGAGCCTTTCTGACATGGTGGTGGATGTGTTCCTCCCATGCTCAGATGTGAGTGCTAGGAATTTATGAAATGGTGGTGGATGTGTTCCTCCTATGGTCAGATGTGAGTGCTGGGTGTGCCTTTCTGACATGGTGGTGGATGTGTTCCTCCCATGGTCAGATGTAAGTGCTGGGCGGGCCTTTTTGACTGGGTCAGATATAAGTGTTGAAGAAGATGAAGACCTACATGGAGGATAGTCCTACAACTAGCATGAAAAAGGGATGGCTCTGTAGAAATTCCTATGACGAGAAGAATTGAGAGATAGCACCAGTTGATCGAGATAGAGGAAGCAGTGATGATGATGATCCAGTGATGATCCACCTTTGATGATGATCTAGTGATGATCCAGTGATGATTAAGCTTTGATGATGATCCAGTGATGATCCAACTTTGATGATGATCCAGTTTTGATGATGATCCAGTGATGATCCAGTGTTGATGATGATCTAGACTTGATCCAGAGAAGAAGACTTGTGCTGATGAATTGTGTCAAGAGAATCCATTCCTAGTTAAGAGGGAGTGTTGATGTATTTGTAACTTCATAATGTATTCACTTATGTATTTAATATATTGTATTTTATTAGTCCTCGATGTTCCTATCAATAGAATAAATAATGTAAACAAGTCATGTAAATTCATAGAGTTTAACCCTCCTTGTTGATCAGGGGTTAAAGTCCCTGAAGTTTTTGGGCACTAAGGTTATTAGACTCTCCTAGAAAATTCAGCCCTGGTAAGTTATTGTCAAGTTGGAAACTAGTATAAATAGAGAGTGAGCCTCTCCATTTATCACACAATCGCTCACACTCAGTTGTAGCGCATGAGTGAGAGAGAAGGAGCTGGGATAAGAGAGAGAACAACCGTCGAAGATCATCTTACTGTATTTGGGTTTTACTACTGCCATTGGTGCTTATTCTATCTCTGAGGAAGTTGCGGGGTTTTCTCCTTTATGGTTTCCCTGAGGAAAATATTTGTTTCTATTGTCTCTTGTGGTTGATTGAGGTGCATGTTATTCCCTTAGATAAGATCCTAAGATAATATTGTCTAACTTTATCAAAATATAACATTATGTGGGGAGGATATGATAGTCACAGAAAATGGCCATTGTTGGATTGGAAAATAGTATGTAAAACCAAATATGTGGGAGGGTTAGGTCTTCGTGACCCTTTAGATATTAATAAAGCAATGGGAGCCAATATATGGTGGAAATGGATAACCCATGAGGAAGAACCATGGGATAATCTATGGCATGCAAAGTATTCCCTGCAATGGACAAAACAATCGCTGATAAGATTCGGGGAAGACCTTTCATGCTCCAGCATCTGAAAATCGACTCAGGAAAACCGAAACCTCATCTAAAGATACAATTTCTGGGAGGTAAGAGGTGGCATCTCATCATTGTTAATTAGCAATGCATGGAACCGGGAGACGGGTATTTAAAGTTGAGACGATGTTCCGACACTTATATACCATCTCCAGAATAGCTAGATGCAAAAGGTGAGAGAATTTTGGGACTTTGGGTCCCCTGACAAAATATTCAGGACATGGAAAGGGAAAGGCTGGTGGGAAAACCTGGTACCAACATAGGACATGGAACTCTGCTCTAGGAAGATACCTTGGAAGGATGGCCTGGATACAATACGATGGGGATATTCCAACCTTGGAAGATTCAATATCAAAGAGGCCATAGGGTTGTTGACAAAAACTCGTAGGTTGGAAAAGGAGGCTAAATGGAGAAAATTTTGGGGAGGAATATGGTGGCCCAAAGTAACAGCTTTCAGCTGGCTCATTCTCAAATGTCGCATTCTCACATGGGATAATATACATGTTATGGGGATTCTGGGTCCTTCAAGATGCATCCTTCGTGAAAACAACAATGAAACAATAAACCACCTGTTGGACAAGTGTCGAATTGCAGATGCTATCTGGGAAAGAGGTGTTGGGATGTTTAAAAAAATCACAGACATAAAGGAAGACCCGACATAACAATAACTGAATGGCCAAAGAACATATTCAAAAAAAAATTGTGAACGAGATCTGGGAGCTATTTTCAGTCTTCATGGTCCCATAATTCTGGAAAACTTATATTTTTTTTAAAAAACAAATAGCAACGGGGTGAGGAAATTTGGGTGATCATAGAATCTCATATAAAAGAAAATATAATGATAACTCTATGGAACCATGAGGATTATGCAACAGAAATAATTGAAAAACAAATTCTTCATGGATGGGGAATCTTGACGTTACCTATGAATAATACATGCCCCAATAAAATGATTAAGCAGCTCTGATTTTTTGCAAAGTCCTCCAATGGGCGCCTTAAAAATTAACTTCAATGGAGCTGCAAAAGGGAGCCCGAGTCATATTATCTTTGGCAGAGCGATTATTGACTCACAGGGAAGAATTCTCAGCATCTTTTGGGGAAACATAGGAACCAACACTAAAAACCTAATGGAGTTAGAAGGCCTCATTAATGGGGTTTCATGGGCCTTACAACACGAATGAACTCCATTGATTGTGGAAGGGGACTCTCTGGTTATCATTGACATAGCTAGAAGGATGCATAATGGAGTGACTATAGGCCAAGTATCCAAAAACTGGAAATGGAAGGGCATGCTTACAAAACTAAGAATATGGCTAAGGGATAACCCTCCACTCATGTTCTCGCATGTTAAACAGACATATAACAGGGTGGCAGAAGCCTTGGCCAACGAAGGGGTTGGAAAGGTTATCTCCTTCCATGCAGAGGAAAACAATGACAAGAGAGATGGTTTGTTATGGAGAAGATGCAAAGTATTGGTGGTGGATGAAATTGGGAGGACAGATGGAGGCCATCCACAACATCTGTCCGCTCCTTCACTCCAGATGTAGGAGAAGTGTAATCAAACTTCCACCTCAACCCTACTATCCGACACTTCCCCCATACATGCATCCTCCTCGTCATAAAATGGAATCCTTCGGATATCCATGTCATCTAGTATGATGGCGATCCTCTCCATATCCCCGTGTCAGGCGTGAATGAAGGAGATGAGACATCCATCCCACCTGGCATTAATTAAATGCAGGATGATGTTAACGCTAGGACAAGTGGGAAGTGGATGAGAGATTCAGAAGAGGATGGTGGCATGCCCGCTCGATTCAGATAGGATGATTTGGCATTTGGCCATCATTTATAAGAATGTCTCTAGACACACTTGCGGGGTACAAATAGGTACAAGGGAGCAGGCCCTTTGGGTTTATCGGTGGGGTAATCTCGAGTCTCTATTCCTGTACTATCAATAGCAATAAGTCCCGTATGAGGTGGCCATTAATGGGGGATAGGGATGCCAATATTTCACTCGAAAAGAAGGATTTGGAAAAGATTAAGGGGCTTTGGAACTTAAGGTTGAAGCTTCATAGGGTGTGAAATGGAAACATCAAACGATGAGGATGAAGGTGGGTTACATCACTAGGTTTAGGGGAACGATTATATATTCATCTTTGGATGGTGAAAGGATCATCATGTTCAAGCTCAATTTTGATCACCTTCTTTTTCATGCCTTTTGAAATTATCTGCTTTCTGAGATAATGGCTCAACAATGGCGTGTGCGGTGTCGCCAAGGGTAGAGTGGGAGAATGTAAGGGAGAAATATACCCCAGTATTTCTCAACTAGAAGTGCCCCTCCTGTGGAATAGGGCTTGACTCCTCCGTCATTTAAATGGGAGGTGCAATATATGCTAGAGACTTTGACCATGATGGAATCCCAGATCACTACTAAGGAAGTTGAGTTTCTGCAGGAATATGAGACTCATCAAGGGTAGCCCCTGGAAGCTAGCCTGTTCTAGATGGTTTGTATTCTTTTGGCTTGTGATACGCAGGCAAAGGCGCAACTAGCACATGGTATCCATGAATCTTTAACCTTGATCAGAAAGGGGCAACAAGAAAGCGCTACGGGTTTTATACTATTGGACGTGATTGCAAGATATCTGTTGGAGAGCCCCGAGGAGAAAACTACGGTGGTGCAACCACCTTCCTCCATTGATCCTATGCTGCAGTAAGGTCCTTGGGAAGGTGGTGTTTTGGATTTTTTCATGTTTCTATTTCTATTGCTTTGGTTCGACCGTCGAAATCTGGTCTAATTATGCTTTTGATGAGTACTGTTTTTCCTATCTGTGTATGTAATCATTTTGTTCAGGAAGGGGTAATCAATGGGGACTCCTTCACTAAGTGTATGTCTCTATGTAGATACTGGTTTTAGGGTCATCAGATTAGGGGACAAGGCAAATTTTTTGATCTGTATATTATTAATGTGGTAAGGGGTCTGGATGATCAGTTTCTTAGAAAGATAAGGGGCTTGAGGTATGGGGGAAATGATAGAATGAACTCTCTAAATAATGTCACGGTCTAGTGTGGTTCTTTCATTTAGATAGGATCAAATGTATACTCCTTTTTGTACCATATAGTAATATAAATTTTCCTTGATTATTAACAAAAAAAAACCATAATCATTTAAATGCTATAATATTGGACAATACTAAAAGGGGGGGGGTGAATCAATATTTTTACCTTTTTTCATAATTTTATCCACTTTTAAAATAATAAATAACAAACATAATAAACAAGATACATAGAACAAAAATTTATCATGGAAGTGCATGGAAGCCCAACTGGTAAAAACAACAATCACTTTCTATAACTTCAAAATTAGATTTTTAATTGGTTTTAATAATTTCAAAAATATCTTATATCTTATACTTCTATCAATACAAATTACCCAGTCTATGTCAAAAACATATCCTACAATCCATCATCAAAGGATGTACAAAATAAAGCCTCGATCATGCACCAAAAAGACATTCCACGCAGTCAAAAGAAGCACATAATGATCCTTGAAGGCTTATCCAAGGAAGCACCTAGGGGGTAAAGTGAAACCACCCCCAAATTAAGGCATTTATATTCCATTAAAACAACTCATCCAAAGGAACAGTCAGTAGAGCATAGTCAAAGCCAAAAAAAAATTGAGTATTTTCTAAGAAAGATGAGTAAGCCATATCAGTTATGTTGAATAACATAACTTAAAATAATAGGATGGTATCTCTCCCAATAGACCCTCCATCCAACATCTCAATATAGGAGAGTTTTCCCATCTCAAGAGAATGTGCTTCCTTTTATAAAACATTAGCACTAATATTGTGCTCCCTTTAAATGCATTGAAAGTATTCTTCATAGTGGATGTATCCCTAGGAATGAAAAATAAATCCCTCCCATACTCATAGCTCCCAAAAATAAAAATAAACCACCCTAGTTCACAATACCTTCATACCTTCACCCACTATTTTGTTTTTTCATGTTGTAGTATGACCCAACTGGTAAAAACAACAAACACTTTCTATAAATTCAAAATTACTTCTTGATTTGGTTTTAATAATTTCAAAAATATCTTATATCTTATACTTCTATCAATACAAAGTACCCAGTCTATGTAAAAAATGTATCCTATAACCCATCATCAAAGGGTGTATAAAAGAAATCCTCAATCCAGCACCAAAAATACATTCCACGTAGTCAAAAGAAGCACATAATGATCCCTGAAGGCTTATCCAAGGAAGCACCTAGGGGGTAAAGTGAAAATCCCCCCGAAGTTAGGAATTTATATGCAATGAAAAGAGTTCATCCAAAGGAGCAGTCAGTAGAGCATAATCAAAGGATAAAAAAAACTTGAATCTTTTCTAAGAAAGATGAGTAATCCACAACAGTTATGTTGAATAACATAACTTAAAAGAACATGACAGTATCACTCCCAATAGACTATCCATCCAACATCTCAATATAGGAGAGTTTTCCCATCTCAAGTGAAAGTGATTCCTGATAAAACATCAACACTCATTTGTCCTCACTTTAAATGTGCTGAAAGTCTTGTTTATAGTGGATGTATCACCAGGAATGAAAAATAAATCCCTCTCATACTCATAGCTCCCAAAAACAAAAAATAAACCACCCTAGTTCGCAATACCTTCATACCTTCACCCACTATTTTGTTTTTTCATGTTGTAGTATGGAATTTGACAATGGAATAGGAAATAAGAAGCGAGAGATGGTCTTTATTAAGCATCCTCTATGTGTCAAAATTTGAAATGGTGGCCATACTACACTCATATGACAAATCGTTTTCAAGAAAGGGTCTATTGATGATGACTATGATGACGATGATGGACATAAATACAATGATCATGATATCCTATTGATTATGATGACAACGATAATTAATAAAAATTAAAAAATAACAAACAAGTAAAACTATCCATATTATCTTCCCCCTGTCACGACAACGAAATTTTACATTTTTCACTTACCTCACCCATGAACTAGGCCCGAGGTCACAGAGGAGTTTCCAAGGTTGCGGAGGAGGTTTTTCAGGTACCTCACCCACGAAATAGGCCCAAGGTCATAGAGGAGGTTCCAAGGTTGCAGAGGAGGTGACTCTTGTTCGTTCAGTGAAGCCCTTCCTTGACACAACTAGAAAGCTAGATTGTGAGTGTGGCGAAACCCTTAAGATACACCAGACACAGATCAATTTATTGTTTGACTCAATTTTTATAGTACGAGTTCTTCCTACATGACACTTTTTATTGGGTGGGTGTCGAGCTTCAACTCAATTTTAATGGTATCCCAACTTTGGGAGTTTTCTATCCTCAATGCTGTCCACCCCCTCCATCTCCAAAAGCTACACAGAGGTACATTGGCATATTGATATTGATACCCATAAGAAAAGGTGAAGCTCACTAAGGCATCAAGAAAATCATAGGCTAAGGAAGCTTTAGGACCAGGTGGTTAAAAAATAGTAGTAGATACAGTATAAGTGTATTTTTTCCCTGCAAAGATGTCTTAGGTAGGTCAAATTCCCATTACATGTAAGGAAATGCCCAATAATGAATGCATCAACAATCATCTAGTAAATTCATAAAAGGTAAGCATGCATCAATGACAACATCACTATGCTGCTTCACTTTATTTCCTTTTCTTTATCTAACCATATTGCTACCCTATCAACCTTGCTTTAAGGTATGACTCTGAGTTAGTGAAATCTTTTGAAGACATTTAGAGCCCGCACTTAATGACATAATTCCTGCAAGTATTGCATTATGCATGCAAGACTAAGATAAGATGCCGACAACTAGTTAAACATGCACATAGGGTAATAGATAAATGGTTTATGAACCCCAAAATGCATGAAATAGAGGTGGAAAGATGCCCATAGGAACATCATTGAAATGCCAACAGATCATTCAAATGCCTATGACATGTAAGGACAATCCTGCATAAGTATGAAAGCACCCACACATAAAGACTATATTCCCATGACATGTAAGGAAATGCCCACATAATGAATGTATCAATAGTCATCTAGTAAATTCATAAAAGGTAAGCATGCATCAATGACAACATTACAATGCAGCTTCACTTTACTTCCTTTTCTCTATCTAACCATATTCAACTTCTTGTGCATTTTTGCAGGCATTTTTCTGGACTTGTGTGCATTTTTTTGAGGCATGTGGGCATTTTCAATGGTCATGGGGCATTTTATCATTCCGACGGGCATTTCTCAACAGGATGTGAACATTTTTCCAAGTTAACTGCTTATCCAATTTGGATAATTGATGTAAATGTATTCTGTAACTTAAATGTGGGCATATTTAACTAGATGCATGCATTTTTAGTGCACCTATGATGCCATGATCAAGCATACAATTGAAACAAATCAAGGACTTATGGAAATTCATCTACATCATAGTGGTATTACAATATAGTTGAAGAATATCTTTATAAGATCAGGCTTCCCATAACAACTTTACTTTAACTGTACCTGTCAAGCGTTTAACTTTATCGTTGAAATTCCTGTGACATCTAAGGACATGCTCGCATAATGAATGTATCAACAGTCATATAGTAAATTCATAAAAGGTAAGCATGCATCAATGGCAACATCACAATGATGCTTCAATTTATTTTCTTTTCTTTATCTAACCATAGTGCTCCCCCTAAAACCTTGCTGGTCTGTTCATCTCAAGATATTTAATTTGTCTCACATATATATTTAGAATCGATGAAAATTAATATCTCAAAAATGTATATTTCTAACAACATATTGTACCTAATTTATTCCTGCATTTTACTTCATTTATTGCTATGGTTTCCTGTGGGCATTTTTCAACCTTTTGTGCATTTCTGTGTGCATTTGTATGGACATGCATGCATATGTTTGACTCCTATGGATATTTTATAAGGGAGCATGGGAATTTTATCAATCAAACGGGAATTTACAAACTCGCCGCGGGTCATTTCTCAACAGGCTGCAAACATTTTCCCAAATCAACTGCTTATCCAAATTGGAGAATTGATGTAAGTGTATTCTGAAACTTAAATGTGGGCATATTTAACTAGTTTCCAGAATTTTTACAAGCTGTGGGAATTTTTACTCTATGCCCTGTGGGCATTTTTATTTCTCTATTGCCTTGTCTGCATTTTTACGTAAATGGGGGTATTTTACTCTCAAGTGTGGGATATTCCCATGACATCTAAGGACATGCCCACATAATGAATGCACCAACAATCATCTAGTGAATTCATAAAAGGTAAGCATGCATCAATGAAAACATTGCAATGTTGCTTCACTTTATTTTCTTTTCTTTATCTAGCCATACTTCTCCCCCTATCAATATGCAGACTAATTCCCCCCCCTCAATGCTACTTCACTTTATTTTCTTTTCTTTATCTAGCCATACTACTCCCCCTTTCAATATGTAGACTAATTTCACCCTCTCAAACCTTGTTGGTCTGTTCATCTCAAGCTATTTAATCTGTCTCACATATATATATTCATAATCGATGAAAATTAATATCTCACAAATGTAGATTTCTGCCACAAGTTGTTCACATGCACTCAACTAATAAGGAACTTGCTGCATCTAGCACTTTCACCAGTGGTGCCAAATACTAGTAGGTTGGTGAGCTGTTTGAGACTAGCTAATGGTGAGAGAGACCACATTTCAGAGTGGGTGCACCACTAGAGAAGAGAGAGACTATTATTTAGCAAGTGTGCATAGTGTATACCTTCCATGCAGGTCTATATAAGTGTCCATGAAAGCTCCACAAAAGTATAAAAATTCAATGTTGGTGGGTAACATATGGAGGTTGGCGAGGTATTTGAGACTAGCTATTTTACCCTAGAATTTACAACAAAAGATTGTACTTCAAATATAAGCATACCTCTAGGCTATTACAATGATGATGGTAGGAAATGAGTATTGGAGACTAAATTTCATTCGCGAAACTCATGTCCTCCTCGAAACTGTAATTAACCCAGATTTAAAAATGACGCTCTTCATTGCGGATTAGATACATAATCATGGAGAATTAAGGTTGCTTTCAGACCCAGGTTTTCCTAGACTTGACGGATCATACTTGTTGTTGCTATTTCACACACATTGGGATGTTGAGATTTGAGAAATTAATGCCTAGAATGCTTCTATAGGTTTTTTTTATGCCCATAAAGCTTCAGAACTCCTTGGTGGACACCCATGCAATATAGGTAGTAACAAAATGTACACTAAAAACACCTTGGATGATTTCTTGTGGAAATAAAGAGGAATAGGGAAATAAGGGTGGATTTGCATATACATCAAAGGAGAAAATACTTATTTTGGGATCAAATTTGCAGAATGATTCTCCTCTAGATGTTTTCCACCCATCCATAGGAATGCACTTTACAAAGCCACCCCCAAGTTGAGGGCCTAAGTGTGACAAGGGAGAATCTCTCACTCATCCCAAACCCCAAACAATTACTGAGAAAAAAAATTCATCAAAACCTTCAAACCCTCAGAAACTGAGCAATAAGAAGGAATGACTAACAAGTCAAAGAATCCTGCTAGATCCTACACAAGCACAAAGCATTCACAACTCAATCAATTGATAGGAAAGAGAAAAAATTAACAAAGGAAAGCAAACTAACTAGGGTCAATTCACTGGACTACACAAGCACCACTCTAAAGACACAAGATCCATAAAAATTTACTAATGCACATTTTAGCTCATTTTGAGAAAAGATGCAAACTCTCAGGTAGATTCGGCTCATTTTTATTTTATAATTATTTTTCTCAAATATTCAAACTCAAAGCTAAAACAATGAGACAATCATGTCCAGCATAGAAAAACCATACCTTAATATCATTGATGTCCAACATATCCTAGAAACAATGAGTTACAATAAACATTGAATTACTTAAAAGAATAACAGTAATAAGAGTAGTGATCTATATCAGATCTAACTTGTTAATGAAAGACAACAATACATAACAATAGCATGAAATATTAGATCTGGTAGAGCTATGGTGGATGGCACCTAAGTAGGGATATTAAGGTCAAAGTAAGGGTGGACAGCCCCCCTAAGGGGTCATGCTAGTCATCAACAAGTTAAACGTCAACATTTAAGGGTTGTATACCTCAATTTTACCATGCCAGGGTCAATCACGAGTCACCACAAGGATAAACATCACATACAAGTAAACATGCAAATCAATGTAACATAACAACACAAAATGACATGATAATAGTCTCATGCTTATCAAGTCAACGTGAGGGTAGGTTTCCTTCCTAGATATCATGTGGCCATACGTCTCATGTGTCTCATGCAAAGAATGGAAGATCATAATCATCATCACTGGATAAGGAAGCTCATGTGGTCATCTCATCTTCCTCAGGTTAACTCAGGAAGGGGTATCCAGCCCCTTAAGGATAACAATAGTCCTTGGAAGATGCACACATTATCAAAAATAATCTATGCACTGAATAATACAAATACAATTCTTAAATGTAAACTATTACATTTTTTTGTGTTTTGATTTTTTTTCATAAAGTCCAAGATGGGGACATCTAATTCATTGTCATTTAACGTTGAAATTGTTGTGCCCTCTCTTTCTGTTGATTGTGTGGGCATGCTCTCCCGTACCATACTTCTGGTACATCGAATAGTAGGGCATGGAGGTCGTTGGTGAGGGGCATCATTATTTCCGAAATCATTACAATGATATTTACCTGTTGGCTGACTAGATGAGACAATTAGAGTGTTCATTGGTTCTTCCATTTGTTCATCTTCCATTTGAGCATGAGCAGGTACATGATCTGCCATTCATAGAAGAAAATTTACTACTACATGCCATAAATTATATATTTGAAATCATAATAAATACTTCTATTTTATAGCATACATATCTGAATGATGTCTATGCTACTCACCACCAACATGAGGCAGCTCCCCACCATCAACTGGTACTTGTTCGGTACTGCTACAATCGCTGCTTTTGTTGCTCTCACCCTGAAAACCAAAAAAGAAATTTATTTTTCATATATACAAATTTGAAATAACACAAAATTCAAGTCCAGAGTAATGTGAGAAAATTGAACATGCATAGATGGTTTTATTTACCTTTGTGTGCATCAATGGGGAAATTGGGGTTTTCCCCAAGCTTTTTCGACGTTCCAACACATGTTGAAAACCATACTTGAAGCTGATCCTCAAGTCTTCTTTAGTGGCTGCTTCTTGAAAAGAACTTCCATGCAATGCATAACACCATAAAAATGATTTATTCACTATAGTTACAAAAGAATTGGCTACAAATAATGATCATTCGTTTCTTACAATTCGTGCTCTTAGTTTTCTATATCCACTCTGGCCCAGTTTTTGATGCCCATGTTTTTCTACCCTTTCCTTTGTCTCTTTAGAGGTGTTCACACAATAAGTTATGGTTTTTTTTAGGTGTTCAGTAGGAACCAAGTAAGTCAAGTATCGTTTTTTAAGTATGTAGCATACCCTGGTGCTAGTAGTCTATGTTCATTAGGGAAAGCAACCAACTCTTCATTTACCTATGTTAAGTATTCAAATCAAGAGAAAGTACAAGTTCCCTATGTGAATTATAAGGTCCCTATGTGACACAGAAGATATTAGGACATGTTATAAGGTTGATTAAAGTATGAATCTTGGTAGAGTTCCTATTTCAAGTTGACCAAGTTAGATGTGTATGAAGAACCAGATGCCAGTTTATATGTTCACTATAAATAACTAGGTGATACAAGTTGTATAACGTTGGGTATTAAAAAAGATATTAGAAATGAGTTTGATATCATTGGGTCTTTAACCGTCAACGTCATGTGGGATTTCCTCCTAGTGTCTTTCATCTCAACTACAATCCAAAGAGAAGAGGACCATTATATTTACTATTTTAATTCCTATGATAGTTACTCTTAAAATTAAGCATTCAAGTTACAGGATGTTTCGTATATAATCACATCTATGCATTCCTATCCTCACAAGTTTGGATGTATAGGTGTTAAAAACAACTGTGACAGGATCAACGACCTAGGTATACGTTTTGCATCATGTACATGAAAATGATATTCTAGGGTTATTCAAACTGGTTTCATCTATTCCAATTCTATCAGGGTTATTCAAATCAGGATACTCATCTTCAAATAATTTTTGTCCTTACTTACTCTTTTATGGCAGAATAATCTTAACCCTTTTATGGCAGAATAATATTACCTTACATAATGACCTCACATAATTAGTTATATACGATTTCCTTAAGGGATTCTTTCAGTATTAGTGAGTATTACCTGTCTAGAAGTATTAACCCTTTAATTTAGATTTACCCATTCCTACCCATTCTGATAACAACCTAGTGCTTTAGTTATATGTGCAGTCCTTAGAGCATTGAGTCTTATTCTTGACCTCAAAAATTTAGGATTAGTCACCCCATTTAAGACAGCCCTAAGAGAATTTTGATATTTAGTTGTGCAGACCTAAGAGACAGATTTAGCATACATAATTTTTTTTACTTCATTTAAGACAACTGCCTAATTATTTAACTACCTACTTATTCATTGGTTGTCTGGTACACTATAGAGTTATTTTTTATTTCCTTATATATGCAACTTCCTAGACACTCTAGAAATAGTTATTTTATTTTTTATTTTCGTTTTTATTTATCCTTTTATTCTCAAATGGCTCATGAATTGTTATTATTATATAAGGCGAAGCCGAAGGATGGGTAGGATGTAATGGAAAATCCGATGAGATCTAGAAAACTATAGAACATACAAAGAAGACACCAAGAATACAACCCTAGGGATAAAATCCATTGAGTTGAGGCTCTTACACATGCATTGCGAATGACCTTCAGACCTCGGTTAAATTTTATAAGGACCTATTATTTAAACAAATAATGTTTATAAATCACATTGGAAATCCATTAATGATAGAAGGAAATCCTGAGCTGAGCACAACGAAGGTGAAGGGAAGGTGGAGGGAAGTCAATTCACCACTTTCCTGTTAGATAGGATTGTGCCACCTACGATGATATAACAACCTTTGTAAAGATATTTCTCTAGCATGTCAATATGATGACACTACAAATTTTGGGATCTAGTAACCATCAATCCTAAAGTATGAGTGGCCTCTGATATGCAAGATAGAACACACTTCAAGTCTTGACCAAGGGCTCTCCAAGGTTCCCCAGTCTAGGAATGAAATCCTATATCTATCAATAAAACCATAACTAGAAAATGATTTAATGGATTAAATGAAACCATATGACTTACCAAATACATCTATGTGGGAAAATAATATACTAGAAGCTACCTTAGCATAGGATTTTCCCGATGCTTTACTGAAATTCACTTTTATTATGGGTCTTGATCTCAATCTGCCAATGTCCCTTTATGAATATTTTGGAGATGAAGGGGGTGGACAACCTTGAATATAGAAAACCCCCAAAGTTGGGATACCATTAAAATTGAGTTGAATCCCAACACCCACCCAATAAAAAGTGGCCTGCAGGAAGAACCCGGACTAGGGGTTCGCTGAACAAACATGAAATGCCTCCTCTGCAACCTTGGAACCTCCTCAGTAACCTTTGAACCTCCTCTGCGACCCCAGGCCTATTTTGTGGGTGAGGTAAGTGAAAAACCTCCTTTGATACATGGGGATTAGTTTGTGGGTAAGGAAAGTGAAAAACCAAACCTCCTCTGCGACCTCGAGTGTAGTTTGTGGGTGAGGTAACTGAAAAACCTCCTCTGAAACCTTGGAAACTACTCTATGACCTCAGGCATAATTCATGGGTGAGGTAAGTGAAAGACGTAAAAATTGGCTGTCACGACAGGGGAAGGTAAGATGGATAGTTTTAATTGTTTTTTTTTGTTTTTTTAATGTTTTATTTATTTATTTAATATTTATTTTATGTATGTATTGTATTATTTATATTTATTTTATTTATATGTATTATTCTATTTATTTTAATATTTATATATATTTATATTTTATATTTATTATTTATATGAGGTTGAATAGGATGTCGATGATGGCGACGATGAAGATGATGATACCATTGATGATATTAAAAATGAAGATGATGGCGATGATGATGATGATGATAACATTGATGATGATGATGATGATTATAACATCGACAATGATGAGGCCGAGGATGAGGATGAGGTTGATTAGGATGACGATGTTGTTTTTGTTGTTGTTGTTGATGATGATACCATTGATGATTTTAAGTATGAAGATGATGATGGTGATGATGATACCATTGATGATCATAAAGATGAAGATGATGATGGCCGCGATTACTCTAATGAGTATGAACATGCCGATGATAATAGAGATGGACATGATGATTATGATAACATTGATGATGATGATGATTATAAAATTAACGATGGTGAGGTTGATGATGAGGATAAGGTTGATCAGGATGTCAATGATGACGACGATGATGATGATGATGATGATGATGATGATGATGATTATGATGATGATATCATTGATGATACTAAAGATGAAGATGACGATGGTGATGATGATGATAACATTGTTGACGATGATGATTATAAAATTGACGATGATGATGCTGATATTGATTAGGATGTCGATGACGACGACGACGACGATGATGATACCATTGATGATCTTAAAGATTAAGATGATGATGGTGATGATGATGATGATTATGATACCATTGATTATCATAAAGATGAATATGATGATGGTCACGATTATTCTAATGAGTATGAACATGATGATGATGATGATGATGATTATAACATTGATGATGATGAGGCTGAAGCTGAGGATGAGGATGAGGTTGATTACTATGTCGATGATGACGATGATGAAGACGATGATGACGATGATGATGATTCCATTGATGATATTAAAGATGAATATGATGATGGTGATGATAACGTTGATGACGATGATGATTACTACATTGACTATGATGAGGTTCATGATGAGGATGAGGTGTATTTGGATTTCGATGATGATGACACCATTGATGATATTAAAGATGAAGATGATTATGGTGATGGTGATGATTATGATTATTATGATAACATTAATGATGATGGTGATTATAACATTGACGATGATGAGGTTGAGGATGAGGATGAGGTTGATTATGATTTCGATGATGTCAATGATGATGATGATGATGATACCATTGATGATCTTAAATATGAATATTATGATGGTGATGATGATGATTATGATACCATTGATGATCATAAAGATGAATATGATGATGGTTGTGAATAGTCTAATGAGGATGGCATGATGATGATGGTTGCTATTATTATAATGAGTATGACCATGATGATGATGATTATTTCTATTATTCATCATCAATATCATCATCATCATCATCAAATTATTCATCTAGTCCAGAATCACTATCGTGGAAAGGATCGCTCATATAAACATCATCATCAAATTCATTTTAGGTTATATATTCATCATCAATATCATCAACGAGTTCAAAATCATATGCTACGTCATTTGGATGGTCAAATTATTGATCATATTCTTCATCTGACACATTTGTGGTGGACAACTGCTCCTGATTTGCATCACCTTATTCTTCTACATTGTCTTCTTCTTCTACTGGATTATACTTAATCGGTCTTCCTCTTGGATCATATGTAACAATGTATGACCAAACTGCTTTACCTGACACCTCTTAGTAAAAGACCTGCTCAAATTGACTTGGAAGAACATAAGAATCTGTACCGGGTTCAATTTCCCTTGTATTAACCATGGTAAATCCATTGGCATGCTCAATAACAGTTCTTTTAGGATCATGTTCATTCATTCGTAGCATGTACCATTTGACCTCAAACAGAACTATTTTAAATGAATTGAAGTCACTGTCAATTATATCTTCCAAATAACCATAGTACCTATTTTCAGATACTTCTAGATGCTTGTCACTTCTAGAGGAAACATTAGTGACTTGAAAAACTATAGTTATCCCACAATCGAATGTTTTCTTCTTTTCATCCAACTTTTTTATGCAAAATTTACAACCATTGTATCACATAGCGTTGTGGTGTATCAACTGCATCATGCCCGTCTCAGTAAATAAATATATAACAAGAAATAAAATAAATAAATACATTTATATAATGGGAAACAACGAAATTTTTTATCAAGGTATAAAATATACTTGCCTTTTTATCTTTTAAACCACATGCTAAATCAATATCCCTTTGTGTAAGTTCATCGAGATATTCTTCTCGATGATGATGCACTGTTTTAATCAATTTACTCACCCCTTACCATGATAAGGTACCATAGAATTCTATACATTTTTCTATCCATTCCTCCATCCAATCAAGATTTTTTGTAATGTATAAATGTACTGCATCCCACACGCAACCAGCTACACAGAAAAATAACAATTAAGAATTGTAAATTGGCTATCATTAAAGGAAATTAAGTTTACCTTATAGTACTGATTGAATAATAAAAATTACATGAGTAAGATACATATGAAATCGAAAAATTAATTGTATGATAAATTAAATATATACCATCTAATTATCTTTTACTTTCCTTGTTCTACCTTTCCTCGATATGACCTCCTCTTCATATTTGTTGATGGATTTGACATGCCAAATGCAAGGAAGATTGATATTTTTTGATAAATTTGGAAGATACTGACTAATGTACACCATGGATTGATATACCATATAGCCCTACACAATAGAACCCTTAGAACGTGCTCTTTGTCTCAGACAAAATACTTCAATGACTTCAAATGCCTTTCCACCATCCACATTGATCTTGTGTGTACAAGTCCACATAATTCAATCTCCTCAACTTGGTGTATGAGATAGTGTTCTTGTGCATTGAAAAATCCTAGAGGTAAATGCTTCTGCATTTCACACATTAGATGAGGAATTTGTCTCTTCCAATACCTAATATCTTCTTTATGGTTTTCTTTAGATGAAAGCCACCTACAAATGATGCAAGAAAATAACATCGATCAACAAGATTGAGGCATATATAATAAATTTCCAATCTAAAAAAAAATAATTATGTCAATAAGCTATGCAACAAAGTGAAAAAACATTTTCATACATATAAATTGTTACTTACCTCATGTATTTACCAAGATCATATATAACTTGTTTTATGCTGTCTTCAAATATATATGGGAGAGATAGAGGTAGAACATACTATAACAAAAAGAAAATGATCATTATTTATTTAAATTCCAAATAAGAGACCACAATGACTAAAAAGATGTACTAAATGGATATTATATAGGTAAATAATTACCTTAATGAATGTATGCCAGTCATGAGTTCTAACACCACCAAAATCACCTTTTTTCGTTAAGATATTTTGTATGTTCAACGAAAACCCAGTCGAAAACCTTGTTTTTTGAATGACCTCTTTTATATCATTGCTTTGTTGCTCTATCAATAACCATGGAAGACTAATTATATTTCGATACTCCTCTCTGAAATTGGAATTATTTACACTTTGCAATGCGTGATTGGCTTCTGCAATGTCACTACAAATTTTCCCAATTTTATCTTTGTCAGTCATTCCATCAAAGATTCTCCATATCATTTCTGTTACATTCTTTCCGATATGCATTGTATGGAACAAATGAGCTATTTGTAGGTGCTTGTAGTAAGGAAACCTACTGAATTGTATGGGATAAATCTTCATTTCTCAAGGAATCCCATTCATACATTCACGACACTCAATATTAAACATAAACAAAAACACATTAACAACAATTCATGAAACACATGGTAGATAAAATTCATAATATTACATATTTATATGCTACATATACAATTTGCATACCATGATGATGTCTATTATATTCCAACTTCCATAGATGAGGTGTCATTCTTCGTGGTTTCTTCCCATTCTCTTCTTTACCATTGATATATGTTTTCTCGGTAGTTAGATACCTATGATTATTAGGGAGGAAGTGTCTGTACTCATCAAACACCCCCTTTCTTATACTTCTTGAACTACGAGATTTTATCCTAGGACCACAAACTAGACATGCAAATTTTCCCTTTGTTTGAATACATGCAAGATATATGTATTAATGTTATAAGCATGAAAATATTATTAATTTAAATAAACATGCATGATATTTACCTTAAAAACATATTTATTTAAAGTGCAACAGAAATTTACATGCCACAAAATTGTGTTAACGAGGAGCACCATGAATTGTCCATGTAAGTATTCCATGGAACTGGAATTGTTTCTGCCCTATTGGTCTAGAGATGTCATACATAGTGATGCCAACCCATAAATTCAACAACTCATCGATAAGAGGCTCAATATATACATTCATATATTTAACTTGGTACTTACTTGATTTATTCAACAATATACAATGCTATTCAGTTATGTTTCCCAATATATAAAATGTGTTCTCATGCAACAATGAAACAAAGAAATGAGATAATATAATTACTTAAAAAAAATACCTGGAAGAATCATTGCCAACATTGTGTGTTCTCTCTTTATTGACATCCAAGGACGAAGGTTATTGTTTATGACGAAAACATGCCACACTGATTAAGTAGAACGAAGCTCTCCAAATGGATTGAAACCATTAGCTGCCAATGAAAGTCTAACATTACGACGTTCATCTTAAAAAATTGGCCATTTTTCTTTGATGTACTTCAATGCAGAACCATCTTCCTGCATGCGAAGAGCACCATCTTCAATTTTGTTCTTTGCGTGGTAATCCATAAACTGTGTTATACTTTGGCACTTGAATAGTCATTGGAAATGTGGAATTATGGGAATACAACAAAGAAATTTACGGGGCACCTTTTTTTTTACTTGATCAATTCAATATCTACTAATTTCACATTGTGGGCATTTGTTTTCTGATGCATATTGTCCATAATATATAATATGATCATTAGGAAATGCATCAATAACTTGATAGTCCATTCCAATTTATTTCATAATCAAGAATACCTCTCGACATGTGCATGGTAAATTATTTAATGGTGGTAATATAAATGCAACCAACAGTCTGCAACATTGACAAAAAATGAAATGTAAACAATATAAATCATAAATATTTCTTATCCCTAATTTATGAATTAATTAACACTAAAAATAGAGGAAACTAGTGAACTTTCCAATATGTCATGTGAAGATGCAATTAATACATTACATACCTTAGGATCTGTGTGAAACAAGTGTTTGACAAACCATTCAAAACTTTTAGGGTCACCAACAACAATATAGTAGATAGAATAGTTTTTGTTGAGCCTTCATAAAGAGGTTCTTGGGACTTCTCGAGTAGAGGAACATCATGAATATCATGGAGGTTGTCCTCATCCAATGGAGAAAATGTGTCTTGGATCAATCTATTTATCTCATCTTCTTCATTTGTATCAATAACATCATCTTCATCCATAGGATCATTAAGAAATTCATCTTCAATATTATGATATCCATGTTCATCACCTTGTAAATTAGAATTTCTACTATAATTATTAAGGAATAAGTTAGCATGGGGGTCTTTTCTTACCGCCAGCCACTATATTTTTGATATTTAGTGATAGAATTTAAATCCCCCCCCAACGGTTATGTTCTCTGAAGTTAGGAACCATGATTTCTCACAAGCACGTGGGATCACAATGCTTAAACAATTTTTCACATAGGATATTACCACATGCTAGTTTACCCATCTATAAATAAGAAACTAAACAAATAATACATTTCAAAAGCAATGATCTTGTTTCCCTAATTAGTTCATCTTCATCTTTTTTTAATAAAAAAATGATTGAGAGACAAATCCCGATGACACTATATTTACTCATTAAAAAACTATTAGTTCACTAACCAAGGAGACAAATAATTTAAAAATACTAACCTGGAAACCAAAGGAGATTGCATGAAAATTCGATGTGTTAAAACAGTACCAGACTCTTGCACTCACAGATCAAACAATAAGCAAAAGAAATGTTGCAACTATAACAAAAAAATTGATGAAATATGTCTTACGAACATGTATTTATAGATCAATGATCATGGCGGTTACAACGAAAATGCACAATGGACAAATTTCAACAATAAGAAAAATTCAATGATCGCTACTGTGATGACCATGGATTTGCAAATGTTTAGAGGTCCATCGCTAGAGCGACGAATGCGTGTCTTCATCGCAATAGAGATGAAAATATGTCACTATAGTGACAAACAATCATGTACGTCGCAATAACGATGATGATCGGGGGGAACAATAATTTATGTTCAAAATATTTATCAATTTATCCATGAAAATAACCATTTTAACTTATTTGTGGCAATATTTCATGGAAATTTTGAGCCATATGTACTAGTGGTGGATCGCTTCTCCAAGATGGTCATTCTGATATCTTGTAAAAAGTGTATCTTTGCTGAAGCCACTGTTATGCTATTATTCGGGCATGTTTGGGTTCATTTTGGGCTGCCACAGACTATCATTTCAAATATAGACAATAGGTTCCTAAGCACTTTCTGGTCTAGTCTATGGTCATTTATGGATACCAAGCTCACCAAATAGACTGCCTTCCACCCCTAGACTGATGGACAAACAGAGGTAGTCAACCGGATGATTGTACATATTCTGAGAATGTACAATTATAAACATCCACACAAATGGGATGATATCCTTCCTTATGTTCAACATAGATGTAACCGAGCTCTGCATAGCTCTACCAGTCACAAGCCTTTTCAGGCATGTTTGGGTTTCCAATCATTGGCCCCGATTGATGTAGCTCTGCCCCTTGCATCCACACAGGAGGAATATTCCCATGCTCAATCTGAGGTTGATAAGGACACCAGATTTTTTAAACGAATCCATCACATCCACCAATAAGTCCATGACATTTTGGAGAAGGCCAATACTAAGTACAAGTAGCAACATGAACAACATTGGGTTACACACAAGTTCTAGGTTCGGGATAAGGTTTGGTTTCATTTACATAAAGAGAGGCTCACATGACCCCATCACAAGATTCATCCACTTTGATATGGGCCATATACCATCACCAAGGTAGTTTGTGATAATTTTTTTGAATTAAGCATTACTCCATTCCTTGGCCTTTACTGTCAAAACCCCATATTTTCACAAAAATTTAAAATTTTGAAATAATATAAAATGCTGAGACTGCAGTTTACTAACAGCTAACGGTTAGCAATATAAGAAACAGTTAATAGATTAGTTTTGCATAAAATCCATTACGTTAACTCAACATTTTTCTTATTAACACAATATTAAGTTTAACTTGCGCATTATTTCTACATTTGATTTATTGATGAGTTCTATTTTAGACAGTAGGTGGAATCTGACTTTGAATTCCAGAGCTTACTTAGAATTTATGCTAACGTAGATGGATTACTTATTACAGGTTTACAGGTATGAATGATCAAGTAACGTCTTTAATTTCATAAAGCATCCAGCAATATTTGTATTTGCAAAAATAATAAGCTTAGTAGATAAGCTGTTGTAATCCAAACAATTTCCGTAAGGTAAAAACAGTTTGTTTTCTTCAGTTGCTATTGTAGACGAAGTTCAGATGATTGTGTTTCTTCCTGTAGAGTACATAGCATCAGTAAACTACTTCCTTTGGCTCTAAACATTTTATTTAATCTTCTTGATAATCTTTATTTTAATATGCATATCCTAGCATTTCTATAATACATTTCTTGCATTAATTTCTATCTATGAACAACTTCCAAGGTTGGTGTTTTTCTTATAGAGCCAATATTTTTATCTTATGTTAACCTCAGTATTTTGGTATAAACATAAGACTATTTTCCCAAGTAATGAGAAACAACCATATTCTAAAATAAGATCTCACCGATCTGAACTAAGTAAAAGAGTTTATAGGAATGTGCTTATATTATACTTTTCCACTTCGTAGTTTGCAAACATTTACTTTGCTAGATTCTAAGACTTATAATTATGCATATACTATTGTTTATCAACATATAAGTTTTTAATAATGTTGCACTTGCAAATATTTATGAACCTACCCAAATCGATGCTATGCAATGTTCTCAACTTAAATGTTGTTGTAAAATTGCATGCCCACCATGTAAGAGAAACTGTAACTATTAGATAGTTTTTCTTACACCATTAACTAGACTATTATATGACAAATGATTTTATATTGTCTTAAATTATTAATGGTAACAACTTAGTTATTAATCCACCCATATCACAATAAGGATATTATTATATTCTTTGCTGAGTTATAACCCTTCTGAAAAGGGTTAATACTTATATATATATATTATGCATGTTCTAACGATAAATGTTATCATAAACTTTTAACATCTCCCCATGATAATTACTAATATAATCTTACAATATAGAAATATAATTTCCACTAGGTTTATTGTTATACCAAAATCCTGTCACCATCATGTGATAAGACATTTGACATACCTACTTGCCTTGAATCCCAGCTTCTGGAGTGGAAACTAAATGGGTTTTCATCAATTTGTCATACAAATTCCCAACACTGCGCATGCCCCTTTATCCAGGAGCGGTACCCCTGCTCATAGAGCCTTTCATCGGTTGTCCACAAGCGGTGCCACTACCCATTTCCCTTGGTCCATAGGCGGTTATTATCAGAACTGCTCTGTCATAGAAGGAGAAGCATGGTACCCTGGGTAAAAAGGGAAAACGAGAAGTTTCTTGAGGCTTCTAGATGATAAGACTCATGTACTTCCTTATCCCTACTGTTGTGGGTTGGTTGAGCTCGAGATCCCTCATCCTAGGATCTTAGAGACCACCTCACCCACTAATTTTTCAACCATTTCTATCCATTAAAGCCCTATAAATATGAGCTCATAGTCATGGTTGAGGGGAGAACATTGAAGGTATTGTTATGCTGTTGGATTGATTCTTGGCCCAAGATCATTTGGAGAGAGCATAGAGAGCTAGAGTTGGAGCTTTTGGGGATGAAGAGCTGGTTTCATGGAGATGCATGCCAACACTAAGGCTTGGTTGTAAACTTCTTCATATTTCTAATGCAAGTTGATTTCTATCCCACATATGATGTTGTTGTTGTGATTCCGCATATATATGTTGCTAGACTCCTTAGTCACTAGCATACATTAGTAGATCATATTTTGGTTGCTTTTATTCATTTTGTGTTGAGCTTTTTTGCAGGTACACAGGTGAACTATCAAAGCCTTGTATTCCAGATATCTACAGCATCTAGGGAGAGTCTTCAACCTCTGTCCTCTATTTGTTCTGTATCTGAACCATTCAGACCAGTGGAACACCTTGCTGTCCGCAGGAGGTGAAATATTCCAGCTAACAAATCTAGCGACTCCACTGGGGAATAAAGTATTCAGTTGTTCTGATATTCCTCAGTTTGCAACTCTTGTCCAAATCCAGGATCCATTTTCTTCAACTCTTTTCAGTCAGATCTACTTTCTGATTTGTATTATTTGGATATGAAATTTCCAGATCTGTTCAGTTCTGAGTCATTTCGGTCTTTTATGCTCTGTTACCACATTCAATTCGACAGTATTTGCCTTGATCTAGTATTTTCTGACTTGAACCATCATTGTCTTTGTTGTTTTGGTCATATACAAGGAACCGTGTCCATGCGTTGTATGAGGAGCGGTGCCACCGCCTGAACATAGTGAGCAGTAAGTGGTGCCACCATCTGTATCTGGTTTGCAAGGAGCGGTGTTGTCTTGGAAACGCTCTTTCAACACCTATGAAGTGCGGTGCCAGGTAGGCCTTAGTCCAAAACTCTTTTTCCTCATTTTTTATTTGCAAAAATTTGGAATTTTGATTGCTTTCAATTCTGTTATTAGGCTTGTGTTACTGAATCTGATGTGTGTGGCTTGCTGCTTTGATGGTTTAAGATTGATTTGAGTGGAATTTCAAAAGTTTATTTAGTCTTTTTGATTGTTCATCCGCTTCTTGCTTGTTGGTTGTGCTTAAAGAAGGATTTCTTGTTTTCTGAAAGTTAGGGTGCTCATTGAAGTCTCTTTTCGTTGCATATACTGAAAGAAGAACACTATATTAGCTTCTAGATTTCATTTCTTGCTTGCATAGTAAACTTCTTTTTCTTTCCTTCAAAAAAGAAAAGTTTTGCTTGAGATTAGGACATCATATTTGAGCGTTGGATTTGGGTTTTCTGATGGATTTACAAGCTTTCAGGACCTTTATGATCTTTCGTCTCTCATGCATATAGGACTATCTCGATCAAAAAAAAAATGGTAGTTTTAAGTTAGATTTGCTTATGTTTTTGAGAAATTTGAAAAGTTAGAGTGGATTGGAATATAGGTGTGCTTGGTGTTGTTCTTTTAGGAAAAGAGATTCTCACCCTTCTCATTTTCTTTCGAGATGAAGAATTTGGTTTGTAAAAGGCTTTGATTGTCTTTGATTTGATGTTCATGACTATTTATTGGAATGATTTTTGGTTTTGAAACAAAAATAAAAACGCTCTCTTCCCTCCCATAAGTAGGCATACTGAACGGTAAAGTGAACATTTGCACAAGCATATTGCATAGTTTTACTTTTCTATCAAAACATCATGCATTCACCTAACCATACAAGTTAAAATTAATGGTAGTTGTAGTTTAAAATTTACACAGTAACTTGAGTGATAGGTTAGAGACGTGTTCGGGCATTGTAAAATGTAGGAGCTATCGTTATTTGTCAACATTACATTCTAGGACTCGTGCGGTTCTTCCACGTACTGTTGGTATATCGAACGGCCTTTCATGTACCCTTGAGGTATATAGAAAGGTACTTCACGTACTTGATTGTATATTGGAAGGCCCCTTGTGTACGGTTATGCATTAGACAACACTACTACCGATTCGAGCTCCCACGTACCTTGAGTATATTGGGAGACCCCACTAGGGTACCTTATCTATCTAAGAAAAGCCCTTTGGCCATATTGTTTGGATCCATACACCGAAAATAGCATTCGAGGAGATTTACGCATGTACCCTCTAGGTATATCGCGAGTGGCACCTTCTTGACAATCCTAGTGAGAGACCTGACTTTTGAACTCCTCCTGTCATTTTACATCTGCTTGTTTTTGACCTATAGTTTGAGTAGGGAAGTATTTTGGTGTGTTTTTCTAGATTTTTAGACCCTAGGTTAGATAGGAACTGTACAAAATTCCTGAGTTAAGACAGTCCAGAAGAGTATGGGGATTCCCACCTAATTTTATTCCTATTTCAGGAGAAAATCCAATGGAAGCTATCGACTAGGGAGCTGCTACCACCTCCCAAGTGGGAGATAATGTGCTGGTGGAAAGTGGAGTACCATATTCTTCACACTCACCTCCCCTGGTCCAACAGCCTTCCCATGAAGATTTATCATTCCATTCTCCCATGGAAGGACATGTTGATGATGTTGCTCGCCCAGATTTTGGTCTCGATGCTGTATTTTGGGAAACCCCTGTAGGTCAAGCCATTGCTTCATTTGGCACTCATGCAATCTCTTCTGACATGGAAGAAGAATGTAGGAAATACCGTGCTGCTATTCTTCGTGCACAGGAGATTGATAAGCAGATAGATAACATTTTAGGTCCAACACTACCAAGATGCACATCTGTTCCTAGGGGATATCGTTCACTTGCCGAATCTATGAGACCCATAGAACTAATTATAGATCGTCCATTGACACCCCGCAACCTAGTTCAAATTTCCACCCCTCTCACCTCTTATGTTATTTATGTTCCAAATCCTCCCAAGTCTTTTGCATCTGGGGCCCAACCTTCATTTCCTGTTTCTTCAGTACCTTTGAATGCTGGTGGGTAACCCCCGACACGACCTACGTTATCTGATACCAGAGTTGTACCTAGTCAAGGGAAGACCTCTAATATAGAAACATCTACAGTTTTGGTCCCTCCCACCCACACTAATGTGGTAACTCCCCCATCTAGTTCAGGTCAGCCCTAGGGGGCACAATCTATTAACATTCAGTATTCTAGTGGTTATGGTTATCAAATACCTATAGGGAATCATCCATCTAATCCTACAGAAATGCCTTATACTAGAATTCCATACCCTAGTAACACTTTTACACCATGGGGGTAACCCAATTGGTCTTACATGCTAGCCATGGGAGGGATACCTATACATACTGCGGGAGGTGCAGGAGGACCACCTTATGGAGGTCCTCCCCTCGGGGGACCTCATGGTCCTGGAGGATCTGGAAATTTTCCTCCTAATGGTCCTGGAGGTCCTAGTGTTCCTAGGGGACCTAGTGACTTTCCTCCTTATGGATCTGGAGGGTTTGGTGGCCCTCCACCTAGTGGTTCCGGTGGCTCTGGAGGTTTACCACCTCCTGGAGGCTCTAGAGGGTCTGGTGGTCCGCCTCCTGGCGGTCTTGGCGGTCCTGGTGGTCCTGGTGGTCCCGGTGGTACTGGTGGTACCGGTGGCTCTTACGGTCCTCCTCTTGGAGGCCCTAGTGGTCCCAACGGTCCTAATTCTGGAAATCAACCCCCCATGGGTGGATTCTCCAGTGGTTCTTCCTCACAGCAACCTATTTATCAGTCTACCTATGGCCCTACTGGTAATTATATGCCATATAAATATTACCAGTATGTGCAACCAAATAGATAGTTACCTTTTCTAGCAACTTTGGACTTGCCTGATTTGTCCAAGTTGATTAATGATCCCATTCGACACAATCCCTCATGGCCTCCCATTCCGGTAAAGTTACCATCGGATATTCCGAAATTCGATGGGAAGCAGGGTGAAGATCCGCGGAACCATGTTATGACTTTTCATTTGTGGTGTTCCTCGAACTCCCTCATGGATGATTCCATTTGGTCACGACTCTTTCAATGAACTTTGACTGGTATGGCTGCGAAGTGGTACATTGAACTCCCACAACATTCGTTTGTGGATTTTGGCTCATTGGAAACCTTATTTCTTACGCACTTTCAACTCCCTATCCATTATGAAATGGGCATTGAACTTTTAACTTCTCTGAGACAGAACACCTCCACCCACATTTCTGATCATATTCATGAGTGGAGAAGGCGAAGAAGGCTTATTAAGGCCCCTATTCCAGATTAGTTGTTGGCTGATTGGTTCACTAAGTCCTTGTTTCCTCCTATTTCCTGAGATGTGTCCATGGGCGGTGCCGTTATTGAAGAGCAGGTTATTAGTCAGGCTCAGTACTTAGACTTGGTCTATTCCCAGTCCGAGACTCTTTATGACCTGATTCCTCAAGCTCCTCGCCCCAACACTAACCTTGCCAAGACACCAATAGAAGTACCTATTGATGGGATTGTTGGTTCAATCCAATCCCCATCCATAGCGAAACCTACCAAGCAAACCCAAACTGCTACTCCTTTGACTCCCAAGGTTTTTTCCAAGGTCAATTCTATACAAAGTACTCAAACCTTGGGTAATAAAAAGAAAGGTAAAAATAGAAATAAAAAACCTGGAAACCAACAGGAGACCCCGTAATCAACCAATAATGACAACGAAAAAGGGAAAAGGAAGGATAAATATCCTTGTGTGTTATGCGGTGGTGACCATTTTCAAAGGAGTGTCCCTGTCGGGATGAAATCTCCTAGTTTCTGAAGTCTAATCCCGCACCTGCAGTACTTACAGATCCCTTTCCCTCTCAACAACAACTGATAGACCACATGTCTAACCAGGGTAACTCTAGTTCATCGGAGGAAATTCGTATGATGTTCTCAGATACCATTCATCTGCAAACTCAAAGCCAGAATTATGATAAACCTATAGATAATAAAGAAGATCAACCTTCTTCAGGGAAATCTCCCTCTACTAGTTCCCCGTAATCCTCGTCTATTGTTCCCTTGTCTATCGAGAAGCCTACTCTCGACATGATTTTGGGCCCACCAAAGATTACTCTTTGGAAGGCTGTATTTAATCCCAATTCCTGAGCTGCTCAATTCTATAATGTAGTTGAAGATATCGCTCAGGCACCTTATGCGATGTCTACCCTAGAAGTACTCCAAAGTTTCCCCACACATCGCAAGAACTTGTTGACAGCTTTAGGAGCTGTAGACCCGGATAACACTAACTTGATTCACTTCAATGTTGAGAACTATAAACCTAGATTACCACATAAACTAACTTTTCAGATCATTACAAAAGTAGTGGGAAATGAATGATTTCAAACGGTACTAGATGAAGGAGCTTCGACCTCAGTGTTATCTCTGACTTGTTGGAAATCTCTTGGCTCTCTCGAGCTTGTTACATCACCGACGAACCTTAAATCCTTTGATGGATAGGGTTTCCAACCCCATGGTCTCATATCATCCCTTGCGGTTGAGCTGGGGGGAAAATCCATTTCCATCCAAGTAGCAGTGGTGGATGCCCCTTTGGATTATAACCTCCTTTTAGGAAGGAATTGGTTCTATGCCATGACTTCTGTTGCTTCAACAGTATTTCGAACGGTCCAATTCCCGCATATTAGGAGAATTGTTACCATTTACCAGCTTGATTTCTGTACACTGAATGTTACTACTTCCACAGCTAATAAAATCCCCATGTTAGGTCTGTCCCCTCCTCCTTACCAGTTGGTTGGGGTAGGTATGCTGAAGGATTCATCCCTTATGGGGATCTTTCCATCTACTCCTCCTAGCACGGATACCGCGACAATACATATGATCGCCTCATTTGATTTTGAGCCCAAGGGCCAAAATGTTGTTGATTCCACCTCGTTGAGCCCACACAAAGCTATGTATGACACCATTCAAACTTGTTCCGATGATCACACTGATGACCTTTATTTAGTGGCTTCAGATCCTTACCATTTACCTTACTGGTTAGAACCTTCTCTTACGATTCTAGATTATCTCTTCGAGACTTTTCCTTTCGATGAGTCCATTATAGAGATCATGAATATAGATGAGCCCATTTGGGAGGATCATCATCATAGATCCATGTTCCCCCCCAATGCCAATTCGGGCAGCCATGATTTTGCATCCTTGTTTCCTACTGATATTGTCAACATTCTGCAAATTCCTATATTGTTGCAAGACACAGATTCTGAAGGAAACCTTTGCAACATTACTCAGATGAACCCAATTGACATATCAGCCAAGCCTGATGTTATTGAGCATGTTCATGTTGGGAAGAACTGCTCCATAAATGAATCTGATGCATATAAGGAACTTTTTAAGGAATTCCATGATATTTTTTCCTGGTCCTATGAAGAGATGCCAGGGATTGACCCTTCCATTGTGGTCCACAAGATTAAAACTTATCCCACGGCTAAACCCGTCAGGAAGAAACTTAGGAAAGTCCATCCTAGGAAGGCCACAACTATTAAAGCTTAGATTGAGAAACTTTTGAAAGCTAGTTTTATTTATCCTATACCTCTGATGGAATGGGTATCGGATGTTGTCCCTGTCAATAAAAAGCAGGGCACCATTAGAGTCTGCATCGACTTTAGGGATTTAAATAAAGCTTGTCCCAAGGAAAAATTTCCTACCCCACATATCGATAAGATTATCGACAACTGTGCTGGAAGTGTCATCTTTTCATTCATGGATGGCTTCTCTGGCTACAATCAGATTGAGATATTTCACTCCGATCAGCATACGATGACATTCATTTTCCCATGGGGAACCTTTGCATATAAGAAGTTACCTTTCAGCTTGAAAAATGCTGGAGCCACGTTCCAGCGTGCGATGTCCTATGCGTTTCACAACATTAAACATATTGTTGAACTGTACCTTGACGACCTCCCTGCTCATTCACATCGATGGGAGGACCATCCTGGTCATCTTAGAGACATATTCCTGAGATGAAGTCATTATAATATACGGGTCAATTTGCATAAATGTTTTTTTTTGCGTTGAGATGGGACGTCTTCTTGGATTTGTGGTATCCAAAGATGGAATCCAGATCGATCCTTTAGATATTTCCGCTATCATTAATCTACCAGCCCCAACCAACATCCTTGAAATCCAAAGTTTGCAGGGGAAGGAAAACTTTCTCCACCGTTTCGTGTGCAATTTCACTGAGAAAATGCACGGTTATATGCGTCTCCTCAAGAAGAACATTCCATTCTTTTGGGATGACCAAGCCCAACGCGCATTTGATAATATTAAGCACCCCCTAACTCATTCACCTGTGATACACCCCCCAGATTATTCAAAGGACTTTCTCTTGTATATTGCTGCCTCTGCTACTACCATCGCCATGGTTTTAGTAAAGGACAATCTCCACGGTCAGGAGCATGTGATTTATTACACTAGTAAGAATCTTATTGATTTTGAAATCCATAATTCAAATGTGGAGAAGCTAGCTTTGGCCACGGTCATTGCTGTGCAAAAATTTTTGTCACTACATTCTACTTCGCACTACCACCATATTGGTAGACCAGAACCCGATGTACTACATTCTGACTCGTCAGGTACTCGGGGAAAAGTACTCCTGTTGGATCGTCATCCTTCAGGAGTTTGATCTTGAGTTTGCCAAGGCTACATCAAAGAAATCCTTGGTTTTTTTTGAGCTTATGTGTGACCTTCCCTGTGCTACAATATGAACCCAGCGATTCATTTCCAAATGAATTCCTATTCCTAATTAGCACTACTGATCCTTCATATGGAGATTTACTGATTTATCTCTAGACCCAACATTTTCAGCCGCATCTATCTCGCGATGATCATCTCCACATCCATCACCACGCAAAGTACTATCTTATCTTAAATGATACCTTGTATAGACATGGGATTGATTCCATTCTTTGACAATGCCTCACTCATGAGGAGGTTGAACACGTGCTGAATGATTGCCACTCTGGAGCATGTGGCGGTCATTTATCTGGGATGGCTACAGCCCAGAAAATCCTTTATGCTGGCTATTTCTGGCCTTCTGTCTTCAAAGAATGTCATGAGGCTGTTAAGAAATGCCCACCTTGCCAATATTTTTATCCCAAAAAGCGCACCCATCCTTCTCTGCTTCACCCTGTCATTGCCATTGGCCCTTTTTCCAAATGGGGGCTTGACTTCATGCATTGTAAGCCTACCTCAGCCGAGGGGCATGGTTACATCATCGTAGCCATGGATTATTTCACAAAATGGGCTGAGGCCATGCCTACATATGCAGAAGATGGTAAGACTGCCACTCTCTTCTTGTTCAATCATATCATAGCTAGATTTGGAGTTCCGCAGTCCATCGTCACTGATCACGGATCTCATTTTCATAATAAAATGATGGAGGAATTGAGTGCCAAGCTAGGTTTTCACCATGAAAACTCTACGCTGTATTATCCGCAAGCTAATGGTCAGGTAGAGGCCATTAATAAGGTTTTGAAAACTATACTTCCTCGGATGGTTGGATATCATAAATCCAATTGGCATCTCATTCTTTTTTCTGCTCTTTGGGCTTATCGGACTTCCATGAAAACAACTACTGGTTTCACGCCATTCCAAATTTTCTATGGACTTGAAGCTGTCTTGCTGATCCAATGTCAGATTCCATCTTTACAACTTGCCATCGAACTTCTCCCAGACACTTCCGCAGAGGAAGCAAGATTTTTGTACGTAAATAACCTTGATGGGACTCATAGAGATGCTGCCTTGGCTAATGAGGCACATAAGAAATGCGTCAAGGCACAGTACGATAAATCCATCCAGACTCGTGTTTTCAATGAGGGTGACCTAGTTTTGACTTATGACCGGAGATATGACAAGCTAGGGAAGGGTAAGTTCAAGTCCATGTGGTATGGCCCTTTTGTTATTTCCAAGGTGTTAGAGAAAGGAGCCTATGAGTTAGTTGATTATGATGGAATTCCTTTGGGGAAACCTCGCAATGGGTTGTACCTGAAAAGGTACTATGCCTAGGTTTTCTTGGGTGTTATCTTGTATATATGTATATTGATTGAATTTCAGTGTGCTTTCAGTATTTTCAAGATGGTTTTGATTTTTAGTGTCCGCATCTGTTTATACCATGTTTTGGTCATGCAAATGGATTTCTACGGCTTCGCTGATGGTGCTTGCTGCCACACCTTGAATCTAGACTTGGCTTCTTGGGTTCTCTATTCCCTAGCTGAAGATTTGGTCAGTTCAAGAGTAGTTTTCTTAGGTCTTGCTACTAATAACATCGTCGAATATGAAGTAGTCATCGGTCTTCTAACTGAAGCTTCCTCCCAGGATGTTCGTCATCTAGTAGTTTTGATGGACTCTCAGCTCATGGTTTGCCATTTAAACCATGTCTACACCATTAGGAACCTGGTGCTCCTCCGCCTCTTCCAGAGGGTACGTTTGTTAGAAAGATCATTTGGAACCATTACCTATAGGCATATCCCTAGGGAACATAATGTAGTTGCTGATTCATTGGCTAATTACATCCTATATTGGCATATTTCCCATTCATGATGTTAAATCAAACATGGTATATTGTAAATAAACATTTAAATACACATAGAACTCATAGAAAATGCATTTATCCATTTGAGACATATAAACACCGTGTAAAAGTTTTACAAAAATAGGTCCCGAGACCTCATCTGAAGCACGTAGGCTTTCAAGCGAAATCATCATACAAAAAATCCAAAAGCTATCAGCTTTCAGTATACATGTCTCATCCACTAATGGTGCTCATGATATCACATCACTGCTCGAGCCACCCTACATAGTAGCCTGCTGAATCGGCCTGGTACTCCCGTCGTATATCTCCGATATCTAGTCGATAGATCATCTATATCAGCATCTAGGATGTCCAGAGTCAACCTCTCTAGGTTCTCCTCCAACTCTTTGGTGATATCATCACCCTATGGCATGAATCGAGCTTCGAATCGCCTATCTAATGGAGATGCTCCTCCAGGTCTCGCTGCTCCAACATCTGCATGAAGAAAAACATGTCTTTTCACTTATCATAAAATATATAAAAAATATAAAACATAAAAACATTTTCCATTGTTAGAGTTTCTTGATTCTTACCAATGTCACCATACTGCCCTCCAGGTGGGAGTGGTAGGTTAGGATCACCTATAAAATATGTACCTGCATAGGCATAGTCCTCAACCATGAGCATCTGATCCTACAGCCATCTGAAGAATGGATCACCGAACTTCACTCTGCCCCTACTCACTCCTGTGCGAGCCATGACCTGGACCCACCTCAGCATACGGGGGTCTCGTGTTCTCAGACTCCGGAAAGTCACCTAGGGCCTCATCTGTGGGACCCGCTCAAAGAAGAAGTAAGCTAAGATGGAACCAAATCCAAACTGCTTCAACTCTCCCTGCTGACATTTAGTCAGCTGATCCTTGAAGATTGGAAGCAATGCTTCCATCCAGTTGAACACCATAGGTGCCATAGCCTCTAGGGTGTACAACATATGTGCCCTGGAAGCCTGATGCACACCCTAGCTCCCTACCACCCTCTGTATGGTGAATAGGACAATCCGTAGAGCCTTGTATGTCACTGCCCTGATGGGGATTTTCTTCCCCGATGTACCTGTACCTAGTACACAGTGCTGATCTATGATCTATCTGGTGGTAATGTCCCCACCACGGGAACCTGTTAGTGAAATGGGGGCACCCCGTTTCGATAGGCCAGTTAGGAAGTAGATATCCTCTACCTCCACTGTAAGTATGTGTGCCCCCACCTTGAAATACTACTATTCGGGATTCCACATTCTCAGTATGTGTTCTAGTAATCTCTCGTGGGACACCATGCTTGGTGTCCAGAAGAAATTTAAGAGACCACAGTTCCGGAGTGCGGCAATACAAACTGTATTCCGTTTAGCAGCAGCATCCTCATCATCATGTGTTCTTTCCTTCCATATCACCATATTTTGGACACCCATACCTGCCAAAACAACAATGGTATGCGTTAATATCATCTTGAGTCATTGCAAATCAAAAGAATGAATGAATTTTTCCCATATCATTTTTTTAACTTCTCCACGACCAGCATCGCATGTGCCCCATTGGAGACAGGCGGTGGCATCGCCTGTCCACCTTGTTCTTGGCGCAGTTATCGGGTGGTACCGCGTATCCTGTAAGGGGTAGCCGCGGTGCCCACATATTGGATTTTAGGGCTTTCCAAATAGGCCCAAAACCCCACAAAATCCCAAAATAGAAGCTATGAAGTGAAAGATAAGGGTCTTAGTTGTTACTTGCAACTAACGAGACTGAAAACGAACGGTGGACACTCCCGGTATTAGCTGTGGAATATTAGGCTAGAAAATGCTTCAAGTGCTCTCTACTAGAGGTAAATAGTGAAATGTTTTGATTTTTTACTATTTACTTGCCTTATATAGACATTTTTTGGGTTTGACTTACTATAGTTTTGATATTACATCATGTTCTAGTCGAAATCTATTTGTCATAATCCCTTAATGTTGATTTTGAATGCATTTAACACTTGTTTATGAGTCGTCTGCAGTTTGACTTTAGTAAGAAGCTTTGGAAAGTTTGTTTATGGATTTTTCGTACTTTCACAAAATGGAAAAGGTCACCGAGCGTTTATTACGACACTTTGTCATGCTCGTAAAAATATAGTATCAAAGTTCTGAGTCCAATTCAAGTTTCTTTCCAGGCTCGTAAAATACAACATTGTGTAAAGAAGCGTCATGGATTTCTCTTTTCACCTCTTTTTCAGGCTCCTTAAACACAAAAAATTCATCGAGTCCATTTTCGATTCTTTCCAGGATCGTAAAACATTACATTGCGTAAAGGAACCTCATGGAGTTCTCTTTAAACCCTTTTCAATCTCCCTAAATACGAAAAGATTGTCGAGCGATCTTGTCTTCTTCACGCTCGTTAAAGTATTTGAAGGGTTGTCCGTCTGATGGTAGGTTATCCCTTTCTCGGTTCAGATAGGAATATTTACGAGATAGGAACACTCTAGCCAATCATGACTGGAAGAGTTCTCTAAGGTATGATTTTATACTTTTTCAGGCCTTAGAGACTAAATCATACGAAAAAGGACCCCCATGGAGTTTTCTTTTGTATTCGTTCAGACTCTCTAAACATGAACGATACCGAGTTTTCTTTTAGTGGACTTGTTAAAATTAAACATTGAGAGACCCATTTTGGGAATGAACCCCTCCTCTCTCAGGTTCGTAAAACATATGAGTTTGGACTTGTCTTCTGACAAGCTATATCGAGTGTTTGTTACCCTCTTTGAACTTGTAAAACCGAAAAGAGGCACTCATCAATCATGATGGGGGAAATGGGAAGGGAATCATTTTGCAAATAATAGCAGTTGTTTGTCGTTACCTTTGAACATGGGACTTGTCTACACAATCATGTCAGTTAATTGGGTATTCAGATGATCTTTGTGATGATCCACTTTCATGAGTCATGTCAATCCTTTGAGTCTTTCAAAAGAATGCATTGTCCATAGTCGCATTGTGTATATTTCATGTCTAGTCATGCAGCCAAGTCATTTTGTCGTGACGCCCGATGTTCAAAGGGGATCTGAAGAAGTTTTACCTCTGCAATCTACATAGTCTTTGTGTCAATATATTTGAGTCAGTCATATGGTTACTACATTCACATCATTCCAGAACTATGTTCTGAGCTTCATGTCATCGATGTGGGACTCATCATGGCCCTCCTTTGATGAGACTATTCCCGTCAACATCAGCTCATACTCTAGGAAATAGTCTTAGAAACAATATTTAGTACCTTGAGATCTGTATGCCTTAATGAAAAATTCTCTCGCTCTCAACATAGGTTCACATTATTGACCTTTGATCGATAGAATCGACTGGGTGTTCGACATCAGGACATCTATTCGCACTCAGTATATTGTACTAGAGTATCTTGGGAATCCTTGACATTAATGGTGATCTCCCTCACACTTGTTAACGATTCACATCATTGGTCGGTAATCAAGTGGTTTCTACCATGTTCAACTTTAGATCATTGTAATCACATGGATAGAATCGTACTTTTTCAAAGACAAGACGAAGACCCTGGCCATTTGTTTAAAAGCGCTCATTGCTTTTTCCCCAGGTTGCGATGGAGTTTTGTATATCTAGCATGGATCCACATTTGTATGGTCATTGCTATGCTCAAATTTGCATCTATATGACATAGATCTATGTTGCATGTCTGGTAGCTATGTCCAAGTTTGAGTCCTACACATGAATCTACGCTATATTCTAGTAGCCATGCTTGTTCATTCCACTCATGGATTTGCCTTGTATTGGTCTAAAGCTATGAGTTTGGTTACTTGTGTCTATGAGTCAACATACTGATGTACTATAGATGCCTACTTGACTGCATACTCCGATCGAGCCGAAATTTTCATCTCCTGGTGATGACTTGTTCTCAAAGCTCTCGTTTATTGTATCACTCTAAGACTCATGCTTTGGGGGGCATCCTGTTATACCAAAATCCCATCACCATCATGTGATAAGACATTTGACATACCTACTTGCCCTGAATCCCAGCTTCTGGAGTGGAAACTAAATGGTTTTTCATCTATCTATCATACACATTCCTAGCACTGCGCATGCCCCTTTATCCAGGAGCGGTACCCCTGCTTGCACCGCCTTTCATCCGTTGTCCACAAGCAGTGCCACTGCCCATTACCCTTGGTCCATAGGTAGTTATTATCAGAACCACTCTGTGATAGAAGAAGAAGCATAGTACCCTGGGTAAAAAGGAAAAAATAGAAGTTTCTCGAGGCCTCTAGATGATAAGCCTTGTGTACTGCCTTATCCCTACTGTTGTGGGTTGGTTGAGCTCGAGATCCCTCATCCTAGGATATTAGAGGCCACCTCACCCACTAATTTATCAACCATCTCTATCCATTAAAGCCCTATAAATATGAGCTCATAGCCATGGTTGAGGGGAGAACATTGAAGGTATTGTTATGCTGTTGGATTGATTCTTGGCCCAAGATCATTTGGAGAGAGCATAGAGAGCTAGAGTTAGAGATTTTTGGGATGAAGAGCTGGTTTCATGGAGATGCATGCCAACACTAAGGCTTGGTTGTAAACTTCTTCATATTTCTAATGCAAGTTGATTTCTGTCCCACATATGATGTTGTTGTTGTGATTCCGAATATATATGTTGCTAGACTCCTTAGTCACTAGCATAGATTAGTAGATCATATTCTGGTTTCTTTGATTTGTTTTGTGTTGAGCTCTTTTGCAGGTACACAGGTGAACTGTCAAAGCTTTGTATTCCAAATATCTATAGCGTCTAGGGAGAGTTTTCAACCTCTGTCCTCTATTTGTTCTAGATCTGAACCATTCAGACCAGTGAAACACCTTGCTGTCCGCAGGAGGTGAAATATTCCAGCTAACATTTACTAGCAAAATCTCATAACATTGTTTACCAATAATTTACGCAAGGGTTTAATTGGGTCACTATATTATAAGATTATATTTATGTGCTATGTCAACATTACTATAACATTGCATATCCCCACCAATGATGAGCTATACGTTATATGTTAAAACAAATATCGTAAGATATGTTATCCCAGCAAACTATATTGTTTACATGTTGTTTGATGAAATCATTTGGGAAATAATTGGTTATTATTTGATCGCAGGTGACTATGGAAAGTCGACCCACTGCATGATTATTATTATTGCGTCCACGTGGAAATTCCTTGGCCATGCACTGGTTGTATATATATTTGTTAACCCTAACCCTTGGCTTATTCTAGTTCCAAATTTTGCATTGGCCCTTTGGGTTGCTCTGCAAGCTCCCATGGCGGGCATGAGTGAAATTTAGTTACAGTGGCTCCATCGTTTGCGTTTGTTGTGCCTTACTCCCTTGAGCTGGGTTCTGTTACCTGCCTCCACTGTGATTTCTTTTATTCGGTTAGGGTTCACTGCTCCCTTGTAAATGGATTTACGGCCCGCCTGTAGTTTCCTTTGTTGTTCTTCTATCATGGTCTGTCACTGGTGAAAGGTTGAGCTTATCGTGTAAGATTATTAAGCTCCTTCGTCATAGGGTTTTGGAGTTTAGTTTTTCCTGCTTGCGTGTTGGTGACAGTCCAACTGCATGCTTGTTGACTCCTTCGTATCCATTTCCCAGGCTTACCTTCGCCACTGCTGTCAGTGTGATGTGAACAATAGTCCCATCGTCTCTATCCTCGGTGAGAATGAGGGTTTGGCTCTTCTTAGCACTGGTTGTGGTGTTGTTATTTCTCTGAGGTTCCATTATTTTTGCTTCTAGCTGAGGTAAATAATTATAAATAAAAAATAGCAATATTTATTGTTTCCATTCTACATATGGGTTCTTTATCTTAATTAAACTCTGGTTTTTATATTACAGGGTTAACTCGTCTGTACATTTGACAGTCACACTTCTCAAATGGCTCAACGAATAGTCTACTGTAAGCTTTGGTTTCGAATATGGTTCTCTGTGCTTGTACAGACGTTTGCAGTTGGAAGAAGTCATGGCTATGTTGTTTCGGTCTTGGGTTGTTGTTCTTCATTTTATAGTTTTGGTTTTGATTTTTAACCCCTGCTTTTAGCAAGGTGACTTCGGCTTAATGCCGTAACTTGTAATGCTCTCCTCTTGTATTAAGGAAGAACTTACAGTTTTGTAATATTTTGTTAATATTTGTTTATACTCCATATCATGATATGGGTGCTCGGCTCTTAGCTAATGTTTTGTACTCTGTTAAGTTTTTGACTTACGTTCAGCCTTCGGGCTCGTTGATGCAATGTAAATATTTCTTTTAAGATAGTTTGTCTTTAGCTTAAATTTGTTTTCATCTATGTACCTTTTTTTTTATAACTCTATGTGAATGAATTTAAATTTTATTTTTAACGCTTTATATAAAAAGAATAAGTTTATTTCTTACCCTAGGTTACGACTGCAATGGTTGTACATATTAAAAGAATACTGGGTAATTTCTGCTTTGAATTATGAGCTAGGGTTTTTACCCTAATTAACTTGCAAGATAATGATTTATTTATTGTTAATAATTATATTAGATTAATGTTAATAGAATTTAAGATTTTTTCCAGTCATGATGCTTCTATTTAGTGACTCAATGATTTCCAAGTTAGGGTTTCCTTGTTAGTTTTTCAACATATAAGCTAGCATTATGATCTTAGGATCTTTTCACTGAGAGAATAACAAGCACAACAATAAAACATAAGCACATCACAGGAGACAAGAGACACAAAGAGTTTTCCTCGGGGAAACCATAAAGGAGAAAACCCTGCAACTTCCTCAGAGATAGAATCAGCACCAAAACAGTAAAAGATCTCCGAACAGTAGTAGTCTTCTTCTTGTTTAGTCCCAGTGTATTTCCTTCCTCACTAATGCGCCACACTTGAGTGAGTGAATGATGTGTGTGATAAATAGAAAGTCTCACTCTCTATTTATATTCTTTCGTTCACTTGAAGTGCACTCAATCATGTTGGACTCACTTAACAATTACTTACTAGAGCTGACATCTCTATAAGTGTCTAATAACCCTAGTGCCCCAAAACTGTGGGGACTTTAACAATGACTTGACATGGCTTGTTTACATTATTGATCCTCCCGATCAGAACATCGGGGCAAGAAAACATGACTCAAATACATAATAGAAACATCCCAGAATAAACATCGGGTTACAATACATAAAATATATAGATGAATACATTCTGAAGTTACAAATACATCAACATTCCCTCTTAACTAGGAAGGTATTCTTTCGACACAATTTTCAACACTGGTCTTCTTCTCTGTATCAGCTAGATCATCTTAGTCTTCAAGTCATATTCGTCTTCAATTCATCTTCGTCATTGGATCTGGATCATCTCTCGATCTGGATCATCATTGAACATCATCACTGGATCTGGATCATCACTCGATCTGGATCATCACTTGCTATCATCACTGGATCTGGATCATCACTGCTGAATCATCATTACTGGATCTGGATAATCACTGGTGCTATCTCATGATTCTTCTCATCACAGGAAGTTCTACAGATCCAGCCCTTTTTCATGCTGGTTGTAGGCCTAGCCTCCATGTAGGTCTTTTCCAACACTTATATCTGATCAACACATGATACGAAGAATGGCTCATCATTTCTATTTGATCAACACATGATGCGAAGATAGATACTGCACTTACATCTGATCAACACATGATATGAAGAATGGCATGCCCAGCACTTACATCTGACCTACTCGTCAGAAAGGCACGCCCAGCACTTACATCTGACCTACTCGTCAGAAAGGCACGCCCAACACTCATATTTGACATGGAAGGGAGCAACCCTATCACCATGATAGGATGGTTCAGCCCTTACATCTGACCATGGAAGGAACCAATCCTCTCACCATGTCAGAATGGCTACTCAGTCCTACACTTAGTGATCCTGGTAACTGACTAGGTGCCTCCATTCCTAGAATGACAATTGCCCTTACATCTGTCCTACTCGACAGAATGGCCAGCACTCATATTTGACATGGAAGGGAGCAACCCTATCACCATGAAAGAATGGCTCAGCCCTTACATCTGACCATGGAAGGAACCAATCCTCTCACCATGTCAGAATGGATATGGGTCTCATCACTTTCTCTTGGAGGGAACCTCGATCTGGAGAACACCAAGCTTCTCCTTGAAGTACTCAAACTTCACCTTAGCCAATGTCTTAGTCAACACATCAGCTATCTTTTCCTCCATCGCAATATACTGGAGCTTCACTACTCCTCTCTACACCATATCATTGATATAGTGATACTTGATCTCGATATGCTTCGACTTGTCATGGAACACTAGATTCTATGACAACTTCACGCAACTATGGTTGTCACAATGTATACAAGTAGCATCTAATTGGAGATCAAATATATTATACAATAACTTCCGTAGCCATACTACCTCACAACTAGCTGAATAAGCTGCGACATACTCTGCTTCAGCTGTACTCGGTGCCACACAAGATTGCTTCCTGCTAAACCAAGAGATCACACCTGATCCCATACTGAAGCAACATCCTGAAGTACTCTTCCTGTCAATGGCACTGCCTACCCAATTTGAATCAACATAACCCTCTAGGTTAACCTTTTGATTTGCATCGTACTTGATCCCATAATCAATTGTACCCTTCAGGTACCTTAGAACATGCTTTGTAGCAATCAAGTGAACACTTCTCAGATATGTCAAGTACTGGCTCAAGGTGTTCACAGCAAAGCAAATGTCTGGTCTCGTGTTCGCTAGGTACATCAATGACCCAATCATATGACGATACATCGTAGCATCAACCGACTCTGATGAAGCATCACTCAATAGCTTCAGGTTTGATGCCATAGGTGTGGCCATAGCTTTGCAGTCCATCATCCCAAACCTCTTTAGGATCTCTACTGCATACTTCCCTTGTCCAAGGAAGATTCCATCTGTACTCTGCCACACCTCCATACCTAGAAAGTAATGCATCATTCCCAAGTCTTTCATTTCAAACTCAGTAGCAATATTTATCTTCGTATCAGCAATCAACCCATCTGTACCTGTCACAAATAGATCATCTACATATAGTAGGAGCATCACTGGGTTTCCATCTTCAACCTTGTAGTAAAGGTTGGAATCTGCTTTACTCTTGGTAAAGCCCAAACTGGATAGAAAGCTGTCAATTCTGCTGTACAAGGTCCTGGGTGCCTGTTTCAAACCATACAGGGCTTTCTTCAATCTGCATACATGAGACTCTCTTTCATGTGTCTCAAAACCGAGTGGCTGTTCTACATACACTTCTTCTTCTACTACACCATTCAAGAAGGCAGTCTTGACATCCATTTGGTGTATCTTCCATTTCATCACTGCATCCAGAGCAAGTATTGATCTGATGGAAGTGTATCTGGCTACAGGTGCAAAGGTCTCTTCATATTCTACTCCCTCTTTCTGAGAGAAACCTCGAGCTACAAATATTGCCTTATAATTTTCAATGCTACCATCTGCAGCATGCTTGATCTTGTAGATCCATTTGGAAGTTACAACTGACTTCCATTCTGGTCTTGGGACAACATCCCAAACATCATTCTTCATGATCGATTGATATTCTTCGATCATAGCGTCCTTCCATTCTTTCTGTTTTACTGCTTCTTCATAACTGGAAGGTTCTTTATTAATGAAATCACATAGTAAAGCTACATACCCGGAATTGGATTTGGTTCTCTTCCTTTCTCTGTGATTCTCTTCTGGAGCCCCATATCTTTCCGCACCTTGGATAAGTTCATGTACCCAAGTAGGTTTCCTCTTATGAGGATTCTTTTCCAGAGGTGGATCTACAGGTCTTTGTGGTTCCTCGAACTCTCGATCTTCTTCTTGAGCTTCTTCATTCATGATTGTATCATGAATTCTAGGTACTTTTGCTTCTGCTTCTTCAGGTTCTTCAGCAAGTCTCTTTCTGGATTTGTTGTAAGCTGTCCCTTCATCAAATATCACATCCCTACTGATGTCAATCTTCTTATATCCTAGGAAATAGATTCTGTAGGCCTTCGAGCTTTCAAAGTATCCCACAAATATGCCCTTCTTTCCTGAAGGATCTAATTTTGTTCTCTTCTCTTTTGGAATGTGTATGTACACGGGACAACTGAATATTCTGAGATGGTTGACTTCTGGTTTCTTATCGGAGAAGACTTCTTCAGGAGTCTTGTTCTCGAGTACTCTATGTGGAGTACGGTTCTGTACATACACCATTGTTCTGGAAGCTTCTACCCAAAGATGCATAGGTAGATATTGATCATGAAGCATTGCTCTTGCAGCTTCCATGATGGTTCTATTCTTCCATTTTGCAATCCCATTCTGTTGTGGATTATAAGGAGTGGCCAAATCCCTCTTAATCCCTGATTCTTTGCATAGCTCTTTGAATTCATTCAAAGTGAATTCTCCGCCATTATCTGATCGAAGAGTCTTGATCTTCTTTTCAGTATGGTTCTCGATCAAGGCTTTGAATTCCTTGAACTTACTGAATACTTCATCTTTGTTCTTCATAAAGTAAATCCATGTCTTTCTAGAAAAATCATCAATAAAAGAAACATAGTATGCATACCCGCTTAGTGAGTTTTATGACATAGGACCGCATACATCGGAGTGGATGATTTCTAGAATACCTTTGGCTTTGCTTTCACTGCTGGGAAATGTCTTCTTTGTATTCTTCCCTTTCACACATCCTTTGCAAACTCCATCATGTTTTTCTTGGAATTCTGGAAGACCTTCAACAACTTTGCTTGCAATAGGTAGTGCTCTGTAATGCACATGTGCAAGCCTTCTATGCCAAAGATCATTCGGTTCTACTGTGTCATGGATCAAGGCTTGTTCTGGATGACCCTTCAATTTGTACAAGCCTCCTTCTTGTTCTCCAATCACTATCGCATCATCGATAGTCTTTCCTTTTGGCCACATAATGACTTGACCATATATGAATGCAACCCGCATTCCTTTTGCATCCAATGCTGAAATGGAGAGAAGATTCTTCTTGAGTCCTGGAACAAACAATACTTCTTTCATTGTTAGAGAATTACCAGAGTCTAGTTTATATGAAGATCCCCCACTACCTTTTATTGGATATTGGTATTCATCTCCTAGCTTCACCTTGTGAGGTGATTCATGTTCTGATAGTCTTACAAAGGATTCCTTGAATCCTGTCATATGTTTGGAAGCCCCACTATCTATAAGTCAATAATCACTACCATGAGTAATGTTACCTGTGAGAGTGGAGATTAGAACATATTCATCCTCGCTTGAAGAATATTCACTTTCATATCTGGGTCTCTTCTTGGATGGTTCATCATCCTCTGTAGCATGAGCATGATGTCTTCTTTTGTTCCCCTTCTTCTTATGAGAGTGGCTCTTATTCTTAGGACAATCTTTTGCAAAGTGTCCTATCTCATCACATGTATAACATCTTAATTTTGATATGTCTCTTCTGGGATGAGAATCCTTACCTTTGGAGTAATGAGGTCTTCTTTTGCTTTTCTTGGAGTGGGCTGTGAGGGCTTGTTCTTCACTTCCCATCTTCTCTTCTCGAGTTGCTATCCGTGCTTCTTCTTGAGAACATTCTTCCCATAGTCTGTTGAATTTGACTAACTTATTTCTAGCATAGATTCCTTGGATAAAAGCATCCCATGACCTAGGAAGGCCATTCAAGGTAGTCATCACAATCTCTGCATTTTCCACTTCTTCATCAACAGCTTCTAATTGTTCCTTGATCTGAGAAACCCTTGTGAAGTAAGACTGGATAGTTTTTTCATTCTGAATCTTCACATTCTTCAGTTGGTTCCTTAGGGTCATCTTTCGATTTATGTTCTTTCCTTCAAACAATTTGGTTAGGGCATCAAACATAGCTTTAGGTGTCTTGAGAGAGGACACATGTGGGATAAGATGATCCTTAATAGAATCATCAATGATCTTCTTTTCCATAACCATCTTCTTCTTATGTAAGGCCTTTGCCTCATCGCCCTCTGGAACTGGAATCTCCTCATGGATGTAGGAGTCTAATTCATTCTCTTCTAGGACCAGGGAGATCCTATACTTCCAGGCTCGGAAGTTTTCAGCTCCCTCAAGCTTTTCATCAAGCTTGGTATGATGAGACATCTTTAAATGAGAACCTCAAATGAAAATACAAAATATTTTAGATCTTACCAGGTTCAAGATGTCAGATCTGAAACTTGAGCTGAAATCCTGCAGAGCTGGTTCAGGAGCAAATTAGGGTTTTGCTTTTCCAGAGTTTTGTCCACCCAAATGCCTTGAAATTTTTCCCTAACTTAAATTTTGGGGAGGATATCAATCCAAGCCTGGGCTCACTAAAAAATTCCTCTTCTGTAAAAAGCCCTAATTTTCGACAGTAGTGATAGGTCCAAAACTGAAAAACCTTAGAATTAGATTTTGTTTCGACAGAAATATGCGCCCTAAGGAGGAGAGTTGTTCGACCTTACTTTTGCTGAAAATATGTGGAGGAAGGTCCACAAACTAGGAATCCCTAGTTCCCGCAGCTACACAGTGTCTTCTTCTCAGGTTAGCTCTGATACCATGTTAGTTTTTCAACATATAAGCTAGCATTATGATCTTAGGATCTTTTCACTGAGAGAATAACAAGCACACCAATAAAACATAAGCACATCACAAGAGACAAGAGACACAAAGAATTTTACTTGGGGAAACCATAAAGGAGAAAACCCCGCAACTTCCTCAGAGATAGAATCAGCACCAAAACAGTAAAAGATCTCCCAACAGCAGTAGTCTTCTTCTTGTCTAGTCCCAATGTATTTCCTTCCTCACTAATGCGCCGCACTTGAGTGAGTGAATGATGTGTGTGATAAATAGAGAGTCTCACTCTCTATTTATATTCTTTCATTCAATTGAAGTGCACTCAATCATGTCGGTCTCACTTAACAATTACTTACTAGAGCCGACATTTCTATGAGTGTCTAATAACCCTAGTGCCCCAAAACTGTGGGGACTTTAACAATGACTTGACATGGCTTGTTTACATTATTGATCCTCCCGATCAGAACATCGAGGCAAGATAACATGACTCAAATACATAATAGAAACATCTCGGAATAAACATCAGGTTACAATACATAAGATATATAGATGAATACATTCCAAAGTTACAAATACATCAACATTCTTGAAAGTAATCTCTGTTTTTAAAAGATCCCTTCAGTTTGCTTAATTAAGTTCTTAATTTGTAAACAATATTGTTTATGTCGATACTATTATTTTTATATACTATGATTTCCTATGTTTGTATTCGTACATACATTTTATTAATAAAGACTGTGACCAATCTGTATTTGTTTGGTTTACTCAGTAATATTATTTCTGATAGCTTAACCATTTTTCTTTTAGATTACTAGGAAATGAAATAAGGGTTTCGACCCTATAATCACTGCTGTACATGTATAAACTGCTTGTAAAAGTTAAAGAACAATTGCTCGTTAAAATAATCATTTAATTAAATGTAAGTTTCTATTGTATCCTAGTTGTTTTTATTATATAAAAATACCGATAGGGTTAAAATAAGTTCTTTGTTAAGATGTTCTTTATATTTGAATTTAATTTGTCTTTTAGAATTTAATTATGTTACTATACCCTACTTAGGGTTCGAATATTTGCAGGTTGAGTCAGTTATTATTATTATCAGTAGAATAAACTAAATAAACCATACTAAAATGTTTACTTAACAGAATAATACAAGTATTATATCTGAGTTGTTTCTATTTCCTCTGTTACAGGTTAATAATATGATTTACAAAAGGAGGTACTATGTAAAAGTAATAGCTTAGCTACTTGAATAACTGGTAATTATAATAACCTGCTATCTGTAAAGTATTATGCCTTTTTCTTCTCTATCATTCTTACAACAATAATCTGGTTAAACAATAAACTTAACTAACAGGATAATGTTCCTTTCTGATAACAACTACATACAGATATAGATTACTGCATAATACATCAGTTCATTTTGGGTTTCTAACATATCCATCATCTATCTAAATACACCACCCGTGCTGGAGTACGGTCTGGTCCACTCCAGATGTGGAAAAACATAGGTTAGGATTATTTCTCATCAGTTTTAGAAGCATTCTTTCAAATAACTAAAAGATTATTAATTCTAACAGCTTACAGCTAAACATTTAACATTCAGCAATCGGTAAGATTCACATTTAAACATTTAACACAGTAAAATTAAAATACTGTAGAACCTGATTTAAGCTGGACAACAACAGCGATGGGAGGCCGTTCCTCCCTACCAACTCCTGGAGAGCGCTCAAACAACATCTCCTCAGGACCCTCGAGCCTGTTCCTGGTCTCCTTGGCTGAGAATTGGTGGAGCAGAAACCAAGATACTAATCCAAGGACTTAGTAATCACTCTACACTCAGCAGTAAGATCCTTCAATTGAAAAGATACTCCAGATCACTTTGCAGTTTTACGCCTCAAACACTTTCCATAAATTCCCTTTCCATTGAAATCCTTTGAAGCACATTCACCTGAATGATCACCTTCCTGGAATGAGCATCCTCAGCTCTCTTCAATGGCCATTTTTATCAATATTTCCTAGGTCTTTTGGGTCAGTTGTCATTAATTGAGCCACCTGCTCTGATCCCACTTTCTTGGCGGATCATGACCCCAAATGTAGGGAGGTTGCCACCTGCAACAATTGGAAGTGTTTGAGGATGCTTCAACTTGTCTATTTTCTCTCCACCTAGTCTCCTCCACCAACTTGACCAGTAAACACTCTTTAACAACTCTCCCAAGATGTTGTTTCCACTTTTATTTATTTATAATTAAAATATTTAGAATTACATTCCAAATCCTTGACTCTGCTGAGTCATCAATTACATCTTAGTATAAAATTTAACATATTGTCTTGAAATAAAATCAAATATGATAATATTATTTTTACAAAATTGGGGCATGTGACATACACACCCCCTTAGAATATAACATCGTCCTCTATGTTATTTATTCTTCATCCTCAGAATTATCTTGGAACAGAATTGGATATGCATCTCCCATATTACTTTCCAATTTCCATGTGGCTTCCTCCAGACTAAGGTGCTTCCATTGCACCTTCACCTATCCAATGGTGCAGTTCCGAAGTGTGATATCCCTCCTCCCGAGGATACAGTCTGGTTCCACCAGAAAATCTCCTTCTGGTTCCACCTGTACATCATTCTAGTTAACAACATGAGTAGCATCATGAACATATTTCTTTAAAATAGAAATGTGAAAAACATTATGTACTCTTAAATTTGGTGGTAATGCTAATTGATAAGCCACTTGTCCAATCCTAGACAGAATTTCAAATGGACCACAGTAACGAGGTGCCAATTTTGCACAACTTACCAATCTCAGAGAGATATTTTTGGGCCTTACCTTGATGAACACGTGTTCACCCACCTGAAACTCCTTTGGAGTTCTTTTTAAGTCTGCTTGACTTTTCTGTCGATCCTGTGCAACTTTCAGATTACCCTGCACCTGTTTTACAATTTCTTCCATTTCCTTTAACAGTTCAGGAACTAATACCAATCTGTCCACTGGATTACTCCAAGAGATAGGGGTATTAAATTTCCGTCCATATAAAATTTCAAAAGGACTAAATCTGGCTGATGTTTGATAATTATTATTATAAGCAAATTCTACCAAATGCAAATAATCCTCCCACTTTCCTGGCTGGTCCTTCACATACATTCTTAATAGATCTTCTAGTACTTGGTTTACCCTTTCATTTTGTCCATATGTTTGAGGATAGAATGAAGTACTAAAATTTAATGTAGTGTTTAACCCTTTAAACAAAGACTTCCAAACATTTCCTGTAAATTTAGGATCCCTATCTGAGATTATGACTTTTGGTACTCCATGCAATCAGAAAATCTGTTTTAGAAAAATATCAGCTATGTTTGCAGCTTTGTAAGTAGTTTTAACAGGTATAAAGTGAGTTGCTTTGCTTAACTTATCAACTACCACCATGATAGAATCATTTTGATTCTGATTTCTACGCAGCCCAGTAATAAAATCTAGACTAATTATCTCCCATTTCCAGCTAGGAATGGGTAATGGCTAAAGAAATCCAGTTGGGTGTTGATGTTCAGTTTTCACCTGCTGACAATCGAAACACTTAGCAATATACTCTGCTACTTCAGTCTTCATATTGGGCCAAAAATACTCTTTTCTTAACATAGTTATAGTATTTTGATAACCTGGATGGCCTGAATATGAAGTTTTATGAATTTCATCCAGAATTAAGAGCTTGAATTTAGGTACGTTAGGCACATACATTCTATCTTTATACAGTAAAAATTCTTTTGCATTTAAACTGTAACCTTTACTTAAGTCTTCTATTGGATTTTTTTAGTTTTAGCTTGCAAATTCTGGTAAATTTCATCCTGTTCTATTCCTTCTTTAAGTTATTCATCCAAATCTGTAGCATAAGTGCTGATAGCTGCTACAAAATTCAGCCTTGCATTCCTACTCAATGCATCAACAACTTTATTTTCTTTATCTTTTATGTGTTGCATTTCAAAATCATACTCGCTTAAGAAAGCTAACCACCTAGCTTGTCTAGCATTTAGATTAGGCTGATCTAATAGATACTTAAGTCCTTTATTATCAGTCATTAAAACAAATTTTCTTCCAATTAGATGATGTCGCCACATGTTTAAGGCATGTATAACGGCTGCTAATTCTAGATCATATGTTGCATAATTCATTTCATGAACTTTTAACTTCCTAGACTCATAGGAAATAACATGCCATTCTTGAGTCAGAACACCACCTAAGCCATCATTGCAGGCATCAGTACACACTACAAATTCTTTATTAGGATCAGCTATTCTTAAAATAGGTGCGCTGGTTAATAAAGTTTTTAACCTTTTAAAGCTTTCTTCACATTTTTTATTCCAGTCGAACTTCTTTCCCTTCTTCTGCAAGGAAGTTATCGGGTTTGCAATCCTTGAAAAACCTTCAATGAACCTATGGTACTAACCGGTAATGCCCATGAAGGATTGAACATCCGTAACATCTTTAGGAGCTGGCCAATCTTCGATTTCCCTGATCTTTGCAGGATCTACTGAAATCCCCTCCTTGGTCACCACATGACCTAAGTACTGAATCTTATCCTTAAAGAAATCACATTTACTAAACTTTGCGAAGAGTGATGATCTCGCAACTCTTGCAAAACAATTTTTAGATGTTCTTTGTGTTCTTCTTTAGTTATTGAATAGATTAGAATTTCGTTGATAAACACGACCACAAACTTATCTAAGTACTTATGCATAACGTTGTTCATTAAACACATGAAAACCACAGTGGCATTAGTAAGCCCAAATGGCATTACGACAAATTCGTAATGACCATATCTAGTTCTGAAAGTTGTCTTAAAGATGTCTTCATCTTTAATCCTTACTTGATGATACCCAGACCTTAAATCTATTTTTGAAAACACCGTGGCTCCATGTAGTTGATCAAATAGATCATCTATGCAGGGAAACGAATATCAATTTTTGATGGTCATCTTATTTAACTAACGGTATTCTATGCAAAGTTGCATAGTTCCATCCTTTTTCTTAACGAAGATGACAGGTGCCCCCCAGGAAGACACACTAGGTCGAATATACTTTTTATGAATTAGTTCTTTTAATTGAGAATTTAATTCATTAAGTTCCAATATGTTCATTCGATACGGGGCCTTTGAACTAGGTACCGCACCCGGTACTAGTTCAATGGTGAAATCCAATTCCCTTTTCGGAGGTAGTCCCAGAATTTCTTCAGGGAATACATCAAGGTATGCCTTCCAATTTTAACTTATCTGTCTTGATTAGACTCTCTTCATCAGTTATAGTTACTGCATAATCTTTACATGCTTTCCTAACAGCTCTTTTAAGTTGTAATGCAGAGATATGCCTTATAGTGGTTTTCCTAGGAATTCCTTTTACACTTACTAGTTTTTCGTCACTGTTTAAACATGTGAAGGTTTTATCATAACAATTTATAATTACTCTATGTTGTTCTAACTAGGCCATACCAATCAGAAAATCATAAGAACTAAGAGGAAAAACATTAATCTTGACAACAGTTTCAAAAGGATCCATAACTACTGCACATTCTTTTACATAACAAGTTACCTTTCTTTTAGCACCAGTGGCTAACTGAACCAGCCAAGAATTCTCAAATTTTTCAACAGATAACTTACATTTTTCTACCATTTTAGGTGCAATATAACTAAGAATAGCTCCTGGATCAATCAAAATAGTTATAGGGGTCTGATTTATTATACCTTCTACTTCCACCATGGAAGTCTGATATTCTGCTTGTCGATTCTCCAAGGCTGCGTTGATTCTGGGCATGGTCCTGGCTAGTTCCCCAATAGTCATATCCTCCCGTATAGTATGAATGTTGCTAACAATATTCTTCTGATTTGGACAGACTGAAGCATAGTGTGGGCCATTACACTCCCAACACTTGATAGGCTCTTTGCGCTCAAAGTTCTTGGTAAAATTTCCATGATTATTTGCAAATTCCTTACCTTTAGAATTATTCTGATTGTCGGGTGTATTGTTCTTATTTCCTTGGAAGTTCTTGTTATTAGGATAATTTATGGCCTTACTCTTCTTAGAATTTCTTTTGGGCACAAAATCCTTCTTCTTTTGCTCATACTGATTATTATTTTTCTTGGCTTTCCAGTTGGCTAAGCTTTCCTTCTTTTGATTCTGTTCAAAACAGAAGTTAGCCTTCCTCATAGCTTCTTCTAAAGTTTTTGGATTGTCATATTCAATCATATCCTTAATATGATAAGGTAGACAGCTGAGGAATCGCTATACCTTTGGTTTCTCATCTACAAGGTATGGTACATACCTAAGTAGACTTAAGAACTTGCTGTTCAGATCCTTCATTGTCATTGATCCTAACTTCAGCTCATAAAACTCTTTTGCTCTCTCCTCATAATACTGCTCAGACAGAAATTTATTTTTAAAATACCTCTTAAAGGTACTCCATTTTACATTTTTCTCTTTTATCCCCTTGACTCTTTTCAAGTCCTGCCACCAAATGTTATCCTTTCCTGAGAGGTTATAAATAGCCATTCTAGCCTTTAACTGGTTAGAATAGTTATATATTTGGAAGTACTTCTTCATCCCAGATAACCAGGATTCAGCTTCCTCCCCCTTCTCAGTCTCTCCATTGAAGGTTGGTGGCTTTATCTTTTTGAATTCCCCAGAAATCTCCTCATAAGGTTTGTATTTCCTCTTTTTTGTGTACTGATTATCATCACTACTGTCACTAGTAGAATGGTAATTTCGTTGTTCACCAAACACCTCGGAAGATGAACTACTTTCAGTTTTAGTACGTTTCATCTTTTTAGATTTACGTTGATGACTTGTATCTTCTGATTCTATTCTTCTACCCCTTCCCTCAGTTTGAAACTTTTCAGTTAGGATCTGATTCAGCTCTTCTTGAGCCCTCAGAATCCTTTCATTTTCTCGCTTTACAGACTCCATTTCAGATTTTAGATCTTTTACAGTGTGTAACAATTCTGAGGAATTGGTAGTTAAATCCTCTGGTATAGGATCTCTTGGTAAATTTCCTGGTTCAGTAACTGGGGATTCCTCCTCTGCATATTCTTCCAACCTTTCCATACCTGTCTGTTAAACTTCAGAAAAACAATTCTCTATCGAATAACATTTAAAAGAAAATACGCCAGCATAATAATTCAGTTTACTGTTTCATGAAAGCTATTTGGGCTTCATCAAGGCCTAGTGTTTGAACCTTGTGGTCTGATACCACTTGTCAAAACCCCATATTTTCACAAAAAATTAAAAATTTGAAATAATATAAAATGCTGAGACTGCAGTTTACTAATAGCTAACGGTTAGCAATATAACAAACAGTTAATAGATTAGTTTTGCATAAACTCCATTATGTTAACTCAACAATTTTCTTATTAACACAATATTAAGTTTAACTTGTGCATTATTTCTACATTCTGTTTATTGAGGATTTATATTTATGACAGTAGGTGGAATATGACTTTGAATTCCGGGGCTTACTTAGCATTTATTCTAATGCAGATGGATTACTTGTTCTTACAGGTTTACAGGTATGAATGATTGAGTAACGTATTTAATTTGATAAAGCATCCAGCAATATTTATATTTGCAAAAATAATAAGCTTAGTAGATAAGATGCTGTAATCCAAACCATTTCTGTAAGGTAAAAACAATTTGTTTTCTTCAATTGCTATTGTAGAGGAAGTTCATATGATTGTGTTTCTTCCTATAGAGTATGTAGCGTCAGTAAACTACTTCCTTTGGCTCTGAACATTTTATTTTATCTGCTTGATAATCTTTATTTTAATATGCATATCCTAGCATTTCTATAATACATTTCTTGAATTAAGTTTTATCTATGAATAGCTTCCAAGGTTGGTGTTTTTCTTATAGAGCCAATCTTTTTATCTTATGTTAACCTCAATATTTTGGTATAAACATAAAACTATTTTCCCAAGTAATGAGAAACAACCATATTCTAAAATAAGATCTCATGGATTTGAACTAAGTAAAAGAGTTCATAGGAATGTGCTTATATTATACTTTTCCACTTCACAGTTTGCTAACATTTACTTTGCTAGATTCTAAGACTTATAATTATGCATAAACTATTGTTTATCAACATATAAGTTTTTAATAATGTTGCACTTGCAAAATATTTATGAACCTACCCAAATCGTTGCTATGCAATGTTCTCAACTTAAATGTTGTTGTAAAATTGCATGCCCACCATGTAAGAGAAACTGTAACTATTAGATAGTTTTTCTTACACCATTAACTAGACTATTATATAAAAAACGATTTCATATCTATCTTAAATTATTAATGGTAACAACTTAGTTATTAATCCACCCACATCACAATAAGGATATTATTATATGCTTTGCTGAGTTATAGCCCTTCTGAAAAGGGTTAATACTTATATATATATATATATATATATTATGCATATTCTAACGATAAATGTTATCATAACCTTTTAACATCTCCCCACGATAATTACTAATATAATCTTACAATATAGAAATATAATTTCCACTAGGTTTACTAGCAAAATCTCATAACATTGTTTACCAATAATTTACGCAAGGGTTTAATTGGGTCACTAGATTATAAGATTATATTTATGTTCTATGTCAACGTTACTATAACGTTGCATATCCCCGCCAATGATGAGCTATACGTTATACGTTAAAACAAATATTGTAAGATATGGTATCCCATCAAACTATATTGTTTACATGTTGTTTGATGAAATCATTTGGGAAATAATTGGTTATTATTTGATTGCAAGTGACTATGAAAAGTCGACCCGCTGCATGATTATTATTATTGCGGCCACGTGGAAATTCCTTGGCCATGCAATGGTTGTATATATATCTGTCAACCCTAACCCTTGGCTTATTCTAGTTTCGACTTTTGCGTTGGCCCTTTGGGCTGCTCTGCAAGCTCCCATGGCAGCTATGAGTGAAATTTAGTTACAGTGGCTCCATCGTTTGCGTTTGTCATTCCTTACTCCCTTGAGCTGGGTTCTATTACTCAACTCCACTGTGATTTCTTTTATTAGTTAAGGGTTCACTGCTCCCTTGTAAATGGCTTTACGGCCCGCCTGTAGTTTCCTTTTCCGTTATTCTATCATGGTTTGTCATTGGTGAAAGGTTGAGCTTATCGTGTAAGATTATTAAGCTCCTTCGTCGTAGGGTTTTGGAGTTTGGTTTTTCCCACTTGCGTGTTGGTGACAGTCCGACTGCATGCTTGTTGAATCCTTCGTAGCCATTGGCCAGGCTTACCTTCTCCACTGCTTTCAGTGTGATGTGAACAATAGTCCCGTCGTCTCTATCCTCGACGAGAATGAGGGTTTGGATCCTCTTAGCACTGGTTGTGGTGTTTTTATTCCTCCGAGGTTCCATTATTTTTGCTTCCAGCTGAGGTAAATAATTATAATTAAAAACTAGCAATATTTACTATTTCCATTCTGCATATGGGTTCTTTATCTTAATTAAACTCTGGTTTTTATATTGCAGGGTTAACTCATCTACACATTTGATAGTCGCACTTCTCAAATGGCTCAACGAACAGTCTACGGTAAGCTCCGGTTTCGAATATGGTTCTCCCTGCTTGTACAGACTTTTGCAGTTGGAAGAAGTCACAACTATGTTGTTCTGGTCTTGGGTTGTTGTTCTTTGTTTTATAGTTTTGGTTTTGATTTTTAACCCTTGATTTTAGCAAGGTGAATTTGGCTTAATTCCGTAACTTGTAATGCTCTCCTCTTGTATTAAGGAAGAACTTACAGTGCTGTAATATTTTGTTAATATTTGTTTATACTCCATATCATGATATGGGTGCTTGGCTTTTAGTTGATGTTTTCTACTCTATTAAGTTTTTGACTTATGTTCAGCCTTCGGGCTCGTTGATGCAATGTAAATATTTCTGTTAAGACAATTTGTCTCTAGCTTAAATTCGTTTTCATTTATGTACCTTTTTTTTCTATAACTCTGTGTGAATGAATTTAAATTTTCTTTTTAATGCTTTATATAAAAAGAATAAGTTTATTTCTTACCCTAGGTTACGACTGCATTGGTTTTACATATTAAAAGAATACTGGGTAATTTTTGCTCCGAATTACGAGCTAGGGTTTTTACCCTAATTAACTTGTAAGATAATGATTTCTTTATTGTTAATAATTATATTAGATTATTGTTAATAGAATTTAAGCCTATTTCTAGCCATGATACTTCTATTTAGTGTCTCAAGGATTGCCAAGTTAGGGTTTCCTGAAAGTAATCTCTGTTTTTAAAAGATCCCTTCAGTTTGCTTAAGTAAGTTCTTAATTTTCAAACAATATTGTTTATGTCGATACTATTATTTGTATATACTATGATTTCCTATGTTTGTATTCGTACATACATTTTATTAATAAAGATTGTGACCAGTCTGTATTTGTTTGGTTTACTCAGTAATATTATTTCTGATAGCTTAACCATTTTTCTTTTAGATTACTAGGAAATGAAATAAGGGTTTCGACCTTGTAATCACTCCTGTACATGTATAAACTGCTTGTAAAAGTTAAAGAACAATTCCTCGTTAAAATAATCATTTAATTAAACGTAATTTTCTATTGTATCCTAGTTGTTTTTATTATATAAAAATAGCGATAGGGTTAAAATAAGTTCTTTGTTAAGATGTTCTTTATCTTTGAATTTAATTTGTCTTTTAGAATTTAATTATGTTACTATACCCTACTTAGGGTTCGAATATTTGCAGGTTGAGTCAGTTATTATTATTATCAGTAGAATAAACTAAATAAACCATACTAAAATCTTTACTTAACAGAATAAGACAAGTATTATATCTGAGTTGTTTCTATTTCCTCTGTTAGAGGTTAATACTATGATTTACAAAAGGAGGTACTATGTAAAAGTAATAACTTAACTACTTGAATAACTAGTAATTATAATAACCTGCTATCTGTAAAGTATTATGGTTGTTTCTTCTCTATCATTCTTACAACAATAATCTGGTTAAACAATAAACTTAACTAACAGGATAATGTTCCTTTATGATAACAACTACATACAGATATAGATTACTGCATAATACATTAGTTAATTTTGGGTTTCTAACATATCCATCATCTATCTAAATACATTGCCTGTGCTGGAGTACAGTCTGGTCCACTCCAGATGTGGAAAAAAACAGGTTAGGATTATTTCTCATCAGTTTTAGAAGCATTCTTTCAAATAACTAAAAGATTATTAATTCTAACAGCTTACAGCTAAACATTTAACATTTAGTAATTAGTCAGATTCACATTTAAACATTTAACACAACAAAATTAAAAGACTGTAGAACTTGATTTATGCTGGACAACAACAGCGATGGGAGGCCGTTCCTCCCTACCAACTCCTGGAGAGCGCTCAAACAATGTCTCCTCAGGACCTCCGAGCCTGTTCCTGGTCTCCTTCACTGAGAACTGGTGGAGTAGCAACCAAGATACTAATCCAAGGACTTAGTAATCACTCTGCACTTAGCAGTAAGATCCTTCAACTGAAAATATACACCAGATCACTTTGCAGTTTAACCCCTCAAACACTTTCCATAAATTCCCTTGCCATTGAAATCCTTTGAAGCACATTCACCTGAATGATCACCTTCCTGGAATGAACAGCCTTAGCTCTCTTCAATGGCCATTTTTATCAAGATTGCCTAGGTCTTTTGGGTCAGTTGTCATTAATTGAGCCACCTGCTCTGATCCCACTTTCTTGGGGGATCATGACCCCAAATGTAGGGAGGTTTCCACCTGCAACAGTTGGAAGTGTTTGAGGATGCTTCCACTTGTCTATTTGCTCTCCACCCAGTCTCCTCCACCAACTTGACCAGTAAAAAATCTTTTAATAGCTCTCCCAAGCTGTTGTCTCCACTTTTATTTATTTATAATTAAAATATTCAGAATTACATTCCACATCCTTGACTCTGCTGAGTCATCAATTACATCTTAGCATAAAATTTAAGATATTGTCTTGAAATAAAATCAAATATGATAATATTATTTTTGCAAAATTGGGGCATGTGACATTTACCCAGTATTCAATGGGAGCTCCTTCGACCATATTTTGCACCACTGTTGGACACCTCAAATGTGGAAAATCAATTGACACTGAAATAGCTTAATACTGATTGCATAGAACAAGAAACCATTGATCATATCATGGACACATAGGTTAAGGGAACTCTCCAACAGAAGATCCAACTATATCGAGTTGTCAAAGCAAGGCAACTCCTCCACCAAGGCAAGTGGCTCACCAAGAGTCAGGTCATTAGAGGAAATTTCAACTCAAAATGGGCCTTTTAACTTTGATTCAAATTACATGTCATCATGTGTTAGCCAATGAAATTGATTTAAATTTGAAATACCATATAGGTCTTAAGCACTTTTTTAATATAAATTTGGGGATAAGTATCATAAAAAAAACTACTTTTTTTGTTTGTATTTTCGACATATCTCCCCATGTTTTTCCTCAAATTTCGATATGGAGAGCTCATTGGATGCAAAATTAAACTCTTCATCCAACAAGTACCCACTCGACATACTTTTGATGGACCCCGCTACCCCAAAAACAAGAAATACCTGAAAAAATGTGATGATGATGTCATCATCACATTTTTTCAGGTATTTCTTGTTTTTAGGGTAGAGGGGTCCGTCAAAAGTATGCTGAGTGGGTACTTGTTGGATTCCAACGAGCTCTACCGATCGAAATTTGAGTAAAAACACAGGGAGATATGTCAAAAATACAAACAAAAAATAGTTTTTTTCTTTTATTCCTCCAAAATTAATAAATATTATTTTATTATTTTAACTATTATTTTATTAATTCTTTTTAGGAGGCCCATTTTGAGTTGAAATTTCCTCTAATGTCAGCTGAAGTTTCCCCATTTGATGGGGGAAAACAAAATAATGGAGACCATTTTTTCCTAAGGGGGGAGGATTGATCCATATGGGTATAGGTTTCCACACACCTATTCCACTGGCTCAAAACAATTTCTCATGTTGACAATTTTCTTGTAATTTTCTATGGTTTTTCATGTCCTAAAATTCTGAGGCCATTTTGAGGCCCTAAATGACGTTTTTTGACAATTCGGGGGGCCGATTGGACACCATTAGCATGCATTTTTCCCCAATCAAAATTTGTAAATCTTAGATAGACCTTTCCAAAGGGGTATCGAGCGCCCCAAACAAAGATCGTATGCAAAATTTATGACCCTGAGAAGTTGACTCTTCAACTAACCACCTTGGGGCCACAAACTTCATGATGATTCATCTCCTAGGGTTAGGTTTAGGTTTTTCTACCTCTCCAAGGATTTATGATAAAAGGCCCTTCTGCCTCCTTTTGTATTCAGCTTGTAATGAGTGAGCGTAGCTGCCACATCTCTTCTCAGAGATACGACTACCACCATTCTAGCTACTTTTGTTTTACAGTATGTTTCATTTCATTCATTTAATATAATCTAAGTTTACTATATCACTGTGTTTATCGCCATATATATTTGTGCATTTGAATATAGATATGCTCTTTCATTTCGTTTTGACATAAATCCAGATCACCAGGACTTACCTTCGAGATATTACACATTTTGAGGGAGGAATAATCACATTTATTGCAGCAGCCACACAATTAAGGAGAGTAGTCCATACTATTGACAATATGCACAAAATTCGAGGCAATAAATATGAATTTTATGAAGGCTCATATTTTTGAGTTTGTCCAGGTAGTGACATGATTTATATGCACCAGTTCATATAGTTTAGAAGGAGTCTGGCATGAATTTCAAGGATTAATATTTTGGGACTATATTTTTGCTGAGATAGATGAGCACCGGGTTCGACATAAGTTGTGCATTTTTTATTATTTTTTGTTGTTGTATATTTCATAGAAATAATAAAAATACTCTTTCTTGCAGGTTTTCCCCCTAGGGGGTTTCCCTAGGGCATTGACCTAAATATTATGAGTCTGAATTTTTAATGTGTGTGAACTAGCTTAATTTCCTCTCATTAAAATTGTAAAAATTTCCATAGTGTTTCAACCTACATAATGATTTATGTGTGAAAAATCATTTGCAACAATCATATATGATTGGGGTTGGGAATTAAACTGATGTTTTGAAACAAACTTGAAATCAAGATTGGGAAAAAATGAATTGTTAGATGGTATCATAGCTAAGTTAAAGAGAAGGGAAGGATACACATGCAATGATTATCAGACTTGAGAGAGGCATTTTGTTTGTTCACTAGGTAGATTTCTTGGACTTTGATTTTCAGTGAGATGGCCAATGGGTTGAGGATAGAGTATAGATTGAATGAGAAGCCAATTTCAATCCTTGGAAAGCAAATATTGTGATTATTTTGTAGGAGAATGCGTTGTGGCACATAATGAATAACACACAATCTAATTCAGTGCAGGTACGCTCTTGTACATATGCAACAACTTTGGAAGCCTTCAACAAGAAGGAAAAAATACTAAGGACCATGCCTATGAGATGCGGGATTCCTTAACCCACATGTACTAGAGTTCCAATGAAAACCGAAAGATGGTACTAAGAGAGAAGTTGAAAAGCATTAGGATGGATAAATATGAAAGTCTTACTTCCCATCTTACTAGGATAACACAAGTGAGAGATAAAATTGGAGTAGTTGGGGAGATTGAACCTGGTCATGATCTAGTGTGGACAACCTTAAATGACATGTCCAAGCCATGGGATGTGTTTGTGGAGGCCATTGTGTCTAGGGATAACATGACTTCCTTAGATCGTCTTTAGTATGGATTTGTTTAGGAGGATACCTGGAGATGATATGTCTAGAGTAGTTCCTCTCACAATAAGGATGACGAGGAGAATGAAACTTTGAAAACTAAGGGGAAGAAGAAGGAGTCCAAGAAGGGTCCCAGGGGTGGTGCTAAGAAGCATGGCGGTGATCAAAAGAAATATTTGAGCAAAGTGAAATGCTTTACTTGCTATAAGTTTGGGCACTATGTTGGACAATGTTCGAACAAGAATAAGAAGAAGTAATAGAAAATAACTGTTCCAGAAGTTGATGAGTATTGAACTAGATTTGAGAGAGAGTTTTATTTTTGTGCTGGTCATTTAGAGAGAGAATCCATTAACAACACAAATGTAGAGTATGAGAGATAATACTCAATTTTGGTTGACCATTCTTTGAGTGCATCCACCACCACATGCACCTAGTACATTGGCAGTGGATATTTGAGCCATATGGTAGGTGTGCGATATTTGTTTTCAGAGTTCATAGAGGTAGGTTTATATTTGGAGTTGGTTTTGCGAGATGACACAATTGTAAAGGTAGACTCTCACCTTTTAGAGGGAGTCCATGGGACCCATGGTTTTTAGGGATGTGTGGTATGTCCCTGGGTTGAAGAACAAATTTATTTCAATTTCCATGATCGAGGATATGGGAATTGGAGTGTACTTCCTTTATGGGAATGTGCACATTTATAAATGGATCAGGTCCATATACTTATTTTTCAATTGGATTAAGATGTGGGAAATTGTACAAGATCATGTCTCAACCATATGATAGGTGTTGGTTTTGGAGCATGATCTTCCATATTCAAAGATGATATTTCAGACGCGTTTGGATCCCAACACCTAACGAGGGGGGGCGGGTGGGGGGTGGGGGACATCCTACCCACTATAGTCATATGGGGGGTCCAGGGGGGGTGACTATTTTGGGAGCCCCCCCTGATAGGGGCTTGGGAGAAGCGTCCCCATAGCGAAAATTTAGGAAACAATGCCTTGTAAAATTTGTAATTTTAGATTCATGACTTGGTCAATAATGTGTGATTTACAGGCCCATGGTTTTGGGCATCCCATGGTATTCCATTTATAAATGGAAGGGATTGTAATACATATGTGTATTGTATTGTAGCATTGTAAAATCTATCTTTATGATTGTGACAGAGAGACTGTGAGAGAGTGAAGAGGAAGTTCAACGGGGTTGCTACAGGTTGTATCCCTTCATTTTGCTGGATGGAATAATAATAAAGGACTGGTAATTTATGTGTGGGAATATCCCATATTGGGTGAACCACGTTATATCTATGTATCTATTGTAATGTTTTTTTAAATTTACATCTTGTTTATACATTATTGTTATTTCTCTGCTATCCTTTTTTCTAACAATTGGTATTAGAGCCAAAGGTCTATTTGGCTCACAAACTCATAGGAAATAATGGTTCCTGGTTCGACTGGGAGCAATGGAAGAATAAGGAAAGTTTAGGGTTGTGAAGTTTAATGGACAAAAACTACGATTTATGGAAGATGCAAATGGAGGAATATTTGTACCAGAAGGATCTATACCTGTTGTTGGGAAGAAAAATGAAAGTGTCAGCAACTATGAAGGATGAAGAATGGGAGTTTCTTAACATAAAGGCACAGGGAACAATACAACTATGCCTGACTTTATCGGTGGCTTTCAATATTTTGAAAGAAAATAAAATGGAGGGTGTGATGAGCGCATTGTCTAAGCTCTATGAAAAACCCTCCTCTTGCAACATGGTATTTTTAATGAAGAGTTTATTTAATATGAAGATGTCAGAAGGTGGATATGTTGTTGACCATTTAAATGAATTTAATACGATTACTAGTCATCTAAGTTATGTAAAAGTGAACTTTGATGATGAGGTTAGGGATCTTCTAATCTATGCTCGTTGCCAGAAAGATGGAATGGCTTGGTCATGGCTAAGATGGAATGGCTTGGTCATAGCTAGAAGTAACTTTGTCGCTGGTTCAAACACTCTTAAATTTGATGATGTTATTGGTGTTATTATTAGCAAGCAAATGCGAAGAAAAATCACAGGTGAGACATCAGGTAATGTGCTGACCATGGATAGAAGGGGAAGACAAAGGGAAAGAAGAAGGATCCCAGGTAATCATTGCAATTATAGAATGGGAATATCCAAGTCCATACTGGGAAATATAGAGTGTTGGAACTATGGTAAGAGAGGACATCTTAAGAAAGATTGCAGAGCTCCAAAGAATAAAGGACACGAGTAGCAGGAGACTACTTAAGAAGAAAATGTAGCAGGTGATGTGTTACAAGATGATTTGATTCTTGCATTAGATAATAATAGTGATTATTGGGTACTAGAGTCAGGGGCTTCATGTCATGCTACACCCCATAGGAAGTTCTTTCATGATTATGTTCCACGTGATTTTGGGAATTTTTTATTGGGGGATGATGAATCATGTAAAATTGTTGGAATGGGTAAGGTACGAATTAAGTTAAATAATGGAAATAAATGGATGGTAAAATATGTAAGACATATTCTAGCTATGAAAATAAATCTGATCTCAATAGGGAAGTTGGGAGATAGTGGTTTTTTGTCTACATTTGGAAAAACATGGTGGAATATCACTAAAGGAGCATTGGTAATACCAGTAGGAGATAAGATATGTATATTGTATTTATGTCCTCATAATACCGATTATTATATCTTCGTAGATTTGACAGAAACAAGTGCAACGTTGTGGCATCACAGGATTGGCCACATGAGTGAGAAGGGGATGCAGATTCTTCACTCAAGAAAATTGCTTCCAGATCTGAAGCAGGTAAGTTTGGAATTATGTGAGAAATATGTTTATGGAAACCAGAAGAGAGTCAAATTTATTAGGGGTGGGAAACAGAAGAAGAGCAAAAATTTAGAGGTTGTGCATACATATGTATGGGGACCAGCTCAGGTACAATATCTCAGTGGCTCTCATTATTATGTTACTTTGATTGATGATGCAACTATAAAAACTTGTGTTTATTTCATTAGACATAAATATGACGTGTTTGCTACTTTTAGTAAGTGGAAATATTTGGTTGAGAATGAGACAAGAAAATGGTTGAAATGTCTCAGATCTGAAAATGGAGGTGAATAATGAAAATAGGAGTTTGATAGTTACTAATCATACAATGGGATTCACAGAGAGAAGAAATTCCTAGGAACACCACAAGAAAATGGTGTGTCAGAAAGAATGAATAGGACAATCATGGAACATGCAAGGTGTATGCGATGTCATGTAGGGTTTCCCTTACAGTTTTGGGTTGATGCTGTAGATATTGTTGTTTAGTTAATAAAAAAAGGGAATTCAAGCACTTTGGATGGTGGAATTCCATAGGAGGCATGGAAAAGTAAAAATGTAAACTACTAATTTCTCAGAACTTTTGGTTGTGAAGCATTTGTCCATATTGATAAAGAAAATAGAATAAATCTTGAGGCTAAATCCAGGAAATGCACCTTATTGGATACGGGGTTGATGGTTTTGGTTATCTCTTATGGGATTATGAAAATCACAAAATCATTAGGATTATATATGTGGTATTCAATGAAAAGGTTATGTATAAAATCAATTACAGGAAAAGAAAGAGGAAAATGAAAACACAGAGTACACAGTGCTTGTTGAAATAAAAGAAATGAAGTTCCAAAGGTACCAAAAAATCAACAACAACAACAAGTATCTCAAACTCTTGCAAGTGTAAGAATATCTACCATGTTAAGTAGAACCCCTGAACAATTCTCTCCTTTAGTATATTATTTATTGATGACTGATTTTGGTGAACCAGAATGTTATGAAGAGGCAATGCAGGTGGAAACTAAAAAGAAGTGAGAGCAAGCAATGGATGAGGAGATGGACACATTGGTAAGAAACCAGACATGGGATTTGGTTGAGTTTCCTACATGTAAAAGATCATTGCAGAATAAATGGGTTTATAGGTTGAAGGAAGGAGGGAAGAAACGGTTCAAGGATAGAATTTTTTTAAAGGGGTTTGACAAAAAAAGGTATATATTTTGATGAAATATTTTCTTGTGTTATTAAATTGAATTAAAATAGGACTATTTTAAGTCTAGTGGTGGTAGAAGGTTTTCATATGAAACAATTATATGTAAAAAAAATATTTCTCCATGGGGACTAGGAGGAAGAGATTTATATGCAATAGCCACGAGATTATGAGGTCAAAGGGAAGGATAACTTGGTTTGCAGGTTGAAGAAGAGCTTGTATGGCTTGAAGCAATCTCCAAGGCAATGGTATTGAAAATTTGATAAGTTTGTGATAGAATAGGGTTATAGTAGATGCCATTCTAACTACTATGTTTATTTTAAGAGGCTAGATAATGGAAGACATATTATCGTATTATTTTAAGTGGATGAAATGCTTGTTGAAAGGTCTAACATGTAGGATATAAATGTGCTCAAAAGGAAACTAGCTAAATCATTTGCGATGAAGGATTTGGGTGTTGCAAAGAAAATCCTTGGTATGAGAATAACAAGAGACATGAAAAATCACAAATTGAAATTGTCTCAATGTGAGTACATAGAAAATGTGTTGTATAGGTTTAGAATGAATAATGAAAAAATGGTTAGTACACCTTTGGCCAGCCATTTAAAACTAGGTAAGGAGATGTGTCCCAAGACACAAGAGGAGATAAAATACATGTCCAAGATTCCCTATTCATCAACTGTTGGCATATTAATGTATGTCATGGTGTGCATAAGACTAGATATTGCAGATGCAGTGGAAGTTGTGAGTAGGTATATGAACAATGCAGGTAAAGAGCATTGGAGGGAAGTACAGTGGATTCTCAAGTATTTGAGAGGTACCACTTCTCATGCATTATGTTTTGGAGGTACAAACACTATTCTACAAGGATATGTTGACGCTGATATGGTAGGTGATAAAGACAATAGGAGGAGCATCACAGGGTATGTCTTTACTGTGGGTGGAACAATAGTAAGTTGGATTTTGAAAATGCAAAAGGTTGTTTCAATTTTAACAATGGAAGCAAAGTATGTTGCTGCTACATAGGATAGTGAAGAGATTATTTGGTTGTAGAGGTTCATACAGGACTTGAGTAAGAAGTAGGAGAATATAAGGTTGTACAATTACATCCAGAGTTCCATTCATCTTGCAAGAACTCAACCTTCCATCCGAATACTAAACACATACACCTCAAGTACCATTTTATAATATCTATTCTGGAAGATGAACTACTAAAGTTGGAAAAAATACATATTAGCCAAAATATTGCACACATGTTGACAAAGGTAATAACCAGAGAGAAACTGAGTTCCTTCTTAGTTTCTGTTGGCCTTCAAGAATGAAGGTGAATATGATAAATTTTCCAGGTCCAAGAGCATAGTCCAACAAGTACAACAACGATGGAGTTGTTGTGATTATTCTCCAAGTGGGATGTTGTTGGTTGTGGAGCCTGATATTTTGGATTCAAAGGTGCTATTGCAATCGTGCTTGGATCCCAGCACCTCACGGGTGTGTGTGTGGGGATTTACACCCCACTATAGTTGTCTAGGGTCTTGGGGGGGGGG
>LPNX010988412.1:3943-146254 GCA_001517045.1 Pseudotsuga menziesii
ATAAATACTAGACTACCTGTTCTCACTTACCCGCTAACAATTACCTTCACGACGTATTATTGCACCTTCCTTGGAACAATTGCTAATTTATTTATATGTATCTAGTGGATGTGCAAACCTTTCGATCTAACCACTTGTCAGTATTATTTCATATTTTCAGTTGAAAACGTAGTTTTAAATAAAATAAACATATAAATGACATATAAACTGATAACATATGGTAAAGATACTTGACAGATATGAAATTATAAAATTCTAGAAATTCACAAATGATATGCTTTTCATGAAATGAAAATCACAATGTATTTTCATTTGTTCTCACCACCGAAGAATGGATGGATGAAGCAATGGCTATGACGGAAGAAAGTGTTACAGCAGATTCCGACTTTTGAAGTCTGAGCACGCGGGAGTTTGACCCGTTGATCCCTTCCTCGGGATCCGCAGGTCAATGCATAAATGTTGTAATGTTGTAATAATGCCATGTTTATTATGTTTAAGACTTTTTTCAGACAGCATTTATATGTCTAATTAAATTAGACAGTTGGCAATATAAAGTTTTTTGTTTTTTATTTTTTTAAAATTAATTTTTATTTTCTGAGAATTGAATTTTAATCCAGGTAAAATTAGTCACTTCATAGATTTTAACCAATCATAAAATTAAAATTTATATTTTAAAATTAAAAAAAATTTAATTTAAAAAATATTCATTAATATGTAATTTTAACGAACTTTGAATAAACATTATAAAAAATTTGCAAATTATTTAAAAAATTATTTAAAGTCAAAATAAATTTGACTTCTAACTGATTACTATATACTCTGCCTTCCGCAGGTATAATAAATATTTTTCTATATGTTATATAATAATAAAAACTAAATCAATTTTTAAATAAAATAAAATAATTGTATAAACATAATTACCAGTTGGTCGATATCCCATTCAAATATAAAAGGCATGTAAATACAATTACTGAAATGAGTAAAAGAGTGTAGAGAGATGAATGATTTATCATGAGCGAAATATTAAAGGATTTATAAAATGTTAAAATAAATTAAAAAAATTCAAAGTACAGTAAATGAGTACCATATAAAACAAATGCCTAATTACTGAAATAAAACCTATACGTAATCACTTAAATAAAACCATGGATTATCAACAATATAATGTATGGTATGAAGTTCGTTGCCATAGTACGAACTGGGAGCAATTGTTGTGAGTGTATACAAATTCTTAGATTAAGTTACGATCAAATAGGGAAAGTTAGACGGCATTCCAATGTCAAAACCGGACTGCATGTACAATCACATTATAATCCCACATGCATTGCTGAAGCAAGTTTACCGGATTATCTTGCCATCAATCGCATGAAAGTTAATATTGCCATGCTAGAAAACAATCTCCACAGTCAACAACATATTCGCCTTGTGGGGGAAGTTTATCCCCTACATCAAGAAGTTGTTCTGCCTACCACTCCATTCATTGAATGCAAATTAAAAGCATAATTTATAATAAGTGATTGAATGGAAATTAGAATCATAATTTATAATTTATTATAGACATAATTAACCGAAGCATTTAAGCTATTCTTACCACTATTATCAACAAGGGCAACAACAACCATGGACACAACTACAAAAGATTTTTCCCTTGGAAACACAGGCTATCCCATAGTAGCTTCCTAAACCACTACCTTGGTTGCCTCTATCCCATAGTAGCTTCATAAACCACGACCTTGGTCGCCTCTGTTTCCTGTTCCTAAGCCTGCATAAAAGTTAGTGCCTAAACCAACCTCATCGAAACCTGATTCGACAGTTGTATATTGCTTTGGAGAGAACATGCCTTCACACTAAACCATTCTAGTGGCCAAGTTGGTTGGTGTTATGGGATATAATGCTTCTGGTGGAAAATTTGTTGAACAATTATTTGGAGACAAGAGAAAGTAGGACTGGGAGACAATATCTCCTTCAAATCCAATAAATTTTCAGCTATAGTAAGTGATTCTTGTGCAAAATGATGGGTATATGCACGGAATTGTTGCTTTGCTAAAATCCACTTATAGGAACATCATGTAGAGTTTCTAATTTCTATCATTTGATGTCATCCATAGTAAGAACATTGTTGTTTCGAATCTTTGCTTCTGATCGAATCTCCCACTAGCAACTCAAAGGAGTTTGAAAATATTTTAAAGAAAGAAAACCAGAATATGGACTCTTATATTTGCTCTGCACTCTACACCACACCAGAATCTAGACTCTAATATTTACTATGTACTCTGCACCACACCACACCAATATTATCAATTTTAAAATTGAATCCTATAACAACATGTATCACATGTTTGGGCTATATCAAAACAAAACACAAAGACTAAGGTGGCTTATGGATGGAACAGTTACAAATGTTTGGTTTTGGTTATGCTTCCATGCAACAAAAAATACACAGAGACTAAGGTGGTGTATGGGATGGAATAGTTACTAATGTTTGGTTTCACTTCCATGCAACAAAATTCTTGAGTGAGCTATAAGTCTAAATGCAACAATTATTAATCTGATTCTTAACCTCCTTTAAGAAGACTCGAAAACCTAATTAATATCTATATGGAAAACCTAAACATGCCATGCTAACTGTTTACTAGGTAGATCACCAACTTCCACATGGAGGAGTTTATTAGGAGTTCTAACGATTTTATTAGGACTTTTATGGTTACACGACTGCAGATTAGCTAGACTCTTAGATGCCAAATGCAGTTCGACTAATCCTTAAGTGATTAGAGTTGAAGATAAGCTAATAGTTCTAAAACCATTGGAGTTAAGCTAATAGTTAAGCTCATCATTGTCCAATATAACCATGATTAGAGTTGAGGTTAAGATAATAGTTGTAGAATCATTGGATTTAAGCTAATAGTTGTATATAATAGTTAATTTATTCATATATAATAACATTGATTGTCCTTGAAGGACTTACAACAATGCTCCATGAGCTTACTATCCTTCAATTGTTCTTCAAGAGACTTCCTCCTTTCATAGGAGGATTTCAAAAAGACATTCACAATTTTTTTTTTATCCATCATTTCAAAACATTATTCTTCATATATTTCCTTGTAAAGATACATGCATGAAGCCAATCATTTATGATATTTCTGTATCTGTTGGTGAAAACTATGTTGTTACATACATATCCAAGTATATTCCAAAACTAAGCTATAGAATGTTTAGCCTCTTGTTGTGTTCCTCCTCGACAATAGTTCCTAGAACCACAACTAATGCACTTTTCAAGAGAGCATTGGCCTCTTCATTTGGTGCCCAATATACATGTATGAAGGATATAAAGACAAACCTTTCTATTTGTCTTGTAATTTCCAATAGGAGATGTTGCATATGAGTAGCTTTTATTTGAATCCTTTTGTTTTCCCATTCAATGACCATTTTGAGTCTCCAAAGATCTGTAGGTTAAGGATGTTTCAAGTCAGTGATGAATTGGGGAATGCCCATAGAGATATTAATTCTTCCTTATTATTAATACAGTGTCCTGGGCCATATTTAATTAAAATTTGCTTCTCTTCTGGTATATAAAGAATTGCTCCAAAACCCCCAGTGGTGGATCACTTTGGCTTGCACCATCAAAGAATTCCCATGGGATTAATTTATCAATGCTTTAATGTTTTAGTAGTCGAATCCTTTTCTTCTTTTCCAATTTTTTTATGCTCCCTTGACCACTGCATAATCATTGTGCGTGTTATCTCGATTGGATTTTTTCGGTCCAAGAATATGGTTGATTTCTTTCCCACTAGATTCCATAAATAAACAATGAAGGGAAGGCATCATAGCTTCATACCGTGGGATCTTTCCACCAGCTTCGACAATAGTTTACAAGGGAATTTTCCATTAGAGTGTGCAAGCCGCTTAGATATTTTGTGGTCGTGTTCCATACATTCCCTGCATATGGGATAGAAGCAAATAAGTGACTAGAAGTTTCACAGTTTGCTTGACACAACACACACCAAGTTGGTCCTTTTCAACCACGTTTCAACCGGTTTTCTCAGGTTAACAGTTTGTTATTCATAGCTAGCCAAAGAATTATCTTCGCCTTCAATAGTCCTTCTATTTTCCATACCGTGATCCACCACCATTTTTTTTCTCTGGAGGAGGTTTCAATTGCTTGTACCAGGTAACCCAAATTTGTTAAAAACTCTCCAGTTGAGCTATTTTTCGTCCATATTAACTTGTCTAGTTCATTTTCATTCAAGGTGATAAAATTGTATTTTAGCGTGTTTATCAATCTTAACCACTTGACGACAGATTCATTTACCATGCCTATGTCCAAAGAAGTTTTCCATTCTTCTTCTAGAGAGGATTTGTTCTTTGCATCTGCTAATATTTTTATATTTCGCCTCTTTATCAAGTAAATTGTGATTGGAGACAGGGAGTATTCACCACCAGAACTGACCCAAGAGTCCACCCTTATTTGTCCATCCCCTATTCTCCAAGTCATCTATTGTCCTATTAGAGGAAAAGAGAGAACCAGTGCTTTCCATTCCACTGATCTGCCCTTGTGATTTTTTTCTTGGATTATATACCAATCTATAATTGAGGAGTTTGGATAGTATTTGGAGGTCAATGTTTTCCCCCATAGAGAGTTGGTATTTTTAGTTAGTCTCCAGAGAGATTTGGCTGCTATACTTTGACAGAATAGGTAGGGGTTATTTATCCCCCAACCCCCTAATTCCTTGAGATTTGCCAATGTTGTCCATTTAACCAAAGGAATGCCTTCCTTTTTTTTACTATATGTCTAGAAGAAGGAGAAGCATTTCTTGCAGATATGTGTTAACCCTTTTGAGATGTATGCTATGGAGGCCTAATAAACTGGAATGCTTTGCAATACAGATTTTAGAAGTGTCATTTGTCCTCCTCTAGAGAGAGATCTATTAACCAACATGAGATGCGTAATTCTATCTTCTTATAGATCCAAAGATAGTCCTTGAAAGAGTAAGCATTGGGCTTGAGGAAGAATCCTAGAGCAACCTACAATTGCGGAAGGAAGGATTTCCCGCAGATTGCGGAAAGATCACTGCAAAGAGGGTAAATCTGGAAGCATGGTTCGAAAACATTGAAAGGCTGCCCTGAATCTGCAACCCGCAATTGCGGAAGGAAGGATTTCACGCAAATTGCGGAAAGGGCGATTATGGAAGTATCATTGCGTAAAGGGTAAATGCGGAAGCTTGGTTCGAAAAATTTGAAAGGAATCCTCGCAACCCACAATTGCAGAAGGAAGGAGTTCCTACAGATTGCGGAAAGGGCGATTGCAGAAAGATCATTGTGTAAGGTTAATTGCATAAGGAGATTATGGAAGGAGGATGTGAAAGTGCACCCACAATTGAGGAAGGCATGCCCACAAATTGCGGAAAAACGGTTTGCAGAAAAGTCATTGTGGAAACGTAATTACGGAAAGGTCGGTGTGGAAATCGTGCGAGAAATTTTTTAAGAGTCACGATGAAGATACGTGACTATTAGATGAGAAGGCACGACTGAGGGTATATAAGGAAATATTTAAACCTTCATATAAGAGTCTATGTACATTCAATTTGTAGATCTAAAGGTTTATAGAAGTCAAAGATTGAATTATCATATAAGGGTGGTTGGGAGGCGTAAGGATAGGATGCAATCCTGTAGGGTATCGTAGCCTCCTTACAGTTGTTGCTGGTAAATAGGGTGTTGGTGCATCCTTCAATTGTAGCTGAAAATATTGGGTGTTGGTGTATCCAACAAGTTGGTGCTTGCAAACTATTTGTAAATATAATTTTGCAGTGGTTTTACCAATTGGGGTTCCACGATAATATTGTGTGTTTTTTGTTGATTGTTGATTTTGTTTTAAGTGATAAAAATTTAAATATATTGCTTAATACTGATTCATGCCCCCCCTCTTAGTATTACTTGATTTTAAAACAATTGGTATCCTAACACGCTCCTCACTAAAAGTTTAAACACTTGAAGAGATATCTTTTATCACTATGGATCAACAAGTAAAAACATCCTCCAAAGTTCCAATATTCAATAGATAAGATTATTATTTCAGGAGCATTAGGATGAGAATCTATATAATGTCTATTAGATTATATGTGTGGGTGTCTGTAGAAACCGATTATATATATCCAAAATATCCTCCCACGTATCTTGTAGGAATAAAACAATTTGGAAACACTGCTAGTTGTTAAAGCAATAATGGCTAGATTAGCCAAAACAGTCTTTTCCAAAGTGATGCATTGAAAAACAACAAAGGATATCTTGGACAAATTGCAGACCATCTATGAAGGAGACACCAAGGTAAAAAGCGCCACACTCTAGACTTTTAAAACTCAATTTGAAAGTCTAAAAATGAAGGAAGAAGAAAACATTTCAGAATACTTTGAGAGAATTGATGAAATCGTTAATGCAATTCAAGGGCTAGGAGAAAAATTGAAAGAAAAGGAAATAATTGAAAAAGTAATAAGATCACTTCCAATGATTTACAATCCAAATATTTCCACCCTATAATATAGAGAAGATATTGACAAAATCACCATGGAAGAACTATATGGGATTCTCATAGCTTATGAAATGAGGATTGGGAAAGATAATTCTCAAAATAAGGAAGCAACTTTTAAAGCATATAAGGTAGCTGAGAAATCTAAAACAAAGATTCAATCAAAATATTATGATGATGAAGAAGAACTTCTTGTTAAAAATCTTAAGAGAGGTACTGGTAAGTACAAAGGGAAATGTTTTAACTATGGGGGATTGGTGACTTTGCTTTCAAATGTCCTTATCCCAACCAAGAATATGATGATGAGTGCCCTGAAGATTCAAAGAACAAAAAAATGATTTTTAAGAAGGAAAAAAAAGACCTTTTATTCCATGGATGATAACTCCTCAAATGAGTCTAGTGAAGATGAAGATGTTGAAGTCCTATTCATGGGAATAGACAACAATTGTTATAGCTGATTTTACCACACATGGTTGATCACATGTTTATGGCCTTCCCTGTCCCTCTACAGACTCTTTAGACCCCATGGACTAATATTATACTTTTATGTTTCCAAGTTCATCCCTAAAAAACACCTGTTTGTTGCTGTACGTGAATTTTAAACCCATACTCGCGTGTATATGTGACTTTTGACCTTAAACCCACGTACATCAGGATGTGTGCATAAATCCAAATGTTTTTTGAGTTTTCCTTCATGTGTGTCCAAACCACTTGACTCTTGGCCTTCCATATGCCTTGACATCGCTCGGATTTGACCCTCCATTACCCCTTTGGAGTGCTATATAAAGAACCCCCTGGATACATTGAAGAGGAGGAATTGAAGAGCAATGAAACTATAGTCCATTATTGCCATAGCTTGCATATACTTGAGTCTGCATCCCTTTGTCCCTACTTTGTGCTCTTCTCAAGCTTGCCTTTGCTTGTGATATTTCTATTGAGAGATGGAGGATTGAGGTGGTGGGAGTCCCTTTTAGTGCCGCCATGTCCTTGAGCAAGAGATTCGTACTCCTATTGAACTTTATGCTGGCCATTCCCACGGGACTCCCTTGTATATGTAAAGTTCTAATTGCATTATCATGAGTTTTTCTTGCCTTATTGAGCCTTATGCCCGCTTCCCGGACTTTGATTATCAGCCATATAGCCTGAACTTGTCTCATGTCTAGCCAAGCAGATCCTTTTTACATATATTTTGTAGCTTGATTCCCCATTTTTTACTTGGAGAGGACTTTCCCTCGAGTGTCGCTATCCGACACATGTTTCCTTGCATTGAACATAGGTATGTTCCACTGCTTGGAACTAGTTTGTTTGTCCCCTGACACTCGTATCCTCCTAGATTTGTAACTATAAAGCACTTTTATTCTTTTTCAAGATTTTCAAAATATCTGAAAAAAGTCCAAAAAAATACAAAAATGAAAAAGCCAGACATGAAAATATGTTATCTTTGGCAGCAGTTGAGTCATGTCGCCTTCGAATAGAGGACTGTATATCACATCTGTTGGTTGGGTTATTAGTTTGAATTTAGGAGCTGTACTTGTTTCTCTGAGTTTATCTCCATCGACTGGTTAAGCTTCCAGTCCCTATGGAGACTTTGTTGATTCCTCCTATGTCGCAGAGATGTCCTAGTTTTTCATATCGAGTCTATGTTGCCTGCATTCAGTCACAATTTTCCTTTATGCTCTTGTTCGGAGGAAGTTGAAGCCTGATTCAACCATTCCTCGGTTGTCTTGACTTTGCATGTTGGTCGTTCCCAGTATTGTTATTGGTTCGTGCACATCTTGTTCGAGTTCTTCCACATTATACAACATTGTTGAGTACCTCATGTTGGTTGATGGGGGATGCCTTAATTCCCTCCTTCCAGTGGATTCCATCCCATTGAATTCAGATAATTTATGCTGGGATAGGAGTCTAGAGTCATTTGATATTTCATCTCTCGTGACTTGATTCCAGTGTATTTCAGATATCTTCAGCCCTTATGGAGATATTGATCCTTTGTATATCTTCAACTTCTATGGAGATCTTGATCCATTGTATATCTTCATCATGGATATTTTGATCTATTATATATTGTACGGGGCGATGACCACACATGTCACATTTTGTATATTATGCCTATTCATCGCCATTGTACTCTTATGTATCAGGGGCTATTATATGTTCTGTAGTCATATGCAAATAATATTATTGTACTATACTGATGGATGGCTGGTTCTTCCACTTGGTTCTTCATTACTCCACTTCTGGGATGGATTTTATAATGTATTTCGGCCATCATGTTACCCCTCTGAACTCACACATTAGGGGGTATCTGTTATAGCTTATTTTACCACACGTGGCTGATCACATGTTTATGGCCTTCCATGTCCCTTTACAGATGCTTTAGACCCCATGGACTGATATTGTACTTTGATGTTTCCAATTTCATCCCTAAAAAACACATGTTTATTGCTATACACTACTTTTAAACCCATACTCGCGTGTATACGCGACTTTTGACCTTAAACCCACATACATCGGGATGTGTGCATAAATCCAAATGTTTTTGGAGTTTTTCTTCATGTGTGTCTGAACCACTTAACTCTTGGGCTTCCATTACCCCTTTGGAGTGCTATATAAGGAAACCCTTGGATACATTGAAGAGGAGGAATTGAAGAGCAACAAAACTATAGTCCATTGTTGCCATAGCTTGCATATACTTGAGTCTGCATCCCTTTGTCCCTTTGGAGAAATTTGTGTTCTTCCCAAGATTTCCTTTGCTTGTGAGCTCGCTATCGAGATATGGAAGATTGAGGTGGTGGAGGCCCAGGTGGAGCACTCGGTTTCTCCAATTCGCAGATGTGCCGACATAGGTTGTCACTTGTGTAATATCTGATTTGATTAATAGAAATATATTTTCCTGTCCAATAATGTGCATTTAAATGAATATTGAATCCATGGATATGTTTAATTGCTTATACATTGTTGATTATATATGTTTTTACAATGGACTATAGTTTCGTTGCTCTAGCATATATAATCAACAATGTATAAGAAATTAAACACATCCATGGATTCAATATTCATTTAAATGCACATTATTGGACGGGAAAATATATTTCTATAAATCAATTTAGAGATTACACAAGTGACAGCCTCTGTCGTCACATCTGCGAACCACAGAACCCGATTCCTCCACCTGGGCCTCCACCACCTCAATCCTCCATCTCCCGATAGAAAGATCACAAGCAAAGGAAATCTTGGGAAGAACAAAAAGTGCTCCAAAGGGACAAAGGGATGCAAAATCAAGTATATGAAAGCTATGGCAACAATGGACTATAGTTTCGTTGCTCTTTAATTCCTCCCCTTCAATGTATCCAAGGGGTTCCTTATATAGCACTCCAAAGGGGTAATGGAGGTTCAAATCCGAGAGATCTCGAGGCATATGGAGGGACAAGAGTCAAGTGGTTCAGACACACACGAAGGAAAACTCCAAAAACATTTGGATTTATGCACACATCCCGATGTATGCTGGTTTAAGGTCAAAAGTTGCATATACACGCGAGTATGGGTTTAAAAGTCACATACAGGAATAAACAGGTGTTTTTTAGGGATGAACTTGGAAACATCAAAGTACAATATTAGTCCATGGGGTCTAAAGAGTCTGCAGAGGGACAAGTAAGGCCATAAACATGTGATCAACCATGTGTGGTAAAATCAGCTATAACAGAAACAAACAATCTCATCTAGACATGAGACAAGCTCGGGCTATATGGCTGATAATCAAAGTCAGGGAAGCTGACATAAGGCTAAAAAAGGAAAGCAAAACTCTTGATAATGCAATCACAACTTGACATATACAAGGGAGTCCCGGGGGAATGGCTAGCATAAAATTCAAGAGGAGTATGAAGCTCTTGCTCAAGGACATGGTGAGACTAAAAGGGACTCCCACAACCTAAAGGAGGAATATCAATATGGGTACCAAATGTAATAACAATATAACTAGGGCACCCATGTATAGGAAATATCTACCATCCACATAACGCTACTTGTAAAATCTGCATGAAGGTTTCATGACATCATGGAATGGGTGCATACCTAAAGATAAGATGAAACGGTCATAAGGTGATGTAAAGTGCAGGTGGATGTGAAATCCTAACCTATATGCCAATATTAACATGATACCTATGATAGGCATGAACGGGTCAAAGACCTCGAAGAGAGTGTACAAAAAATGGACCTTACACGAAAATAATATTAGTCCAAAATAGCAGGAAATAGTCAGTAAAGAGTCCAAGTTATAGGCCACAAGGAGGATTGATCATGACAACTGCATCCAAAGGAAACAGTGCAGTGGACGATCGGACAAAAAAAATGAATGCAAGGTGAAGACCCAATGTTCACGTAACCACTACCACCCTAATGAGGGTGATCCTAGTGTTGAGACCGAACAAAGGGAGTGACATGGCCACTCTCAAATCCATAAACAAGGTAAGGGGTTGTAGTGCCCCCAAGTCCAACACCAGGGTCAACACTAGGACCAAGGATGGGTGACAAGATACTAGGAATGCCAAAAATAAAAGGATCTGAATTCAAGAGAGCATAAATATACTCAAGTAACTGCGATCCCAAATGCCAACAAGTGCAAAAAGAGCACACTCCTAAGAAAATATACAGCCAAAATGCAAGCAACCCAAGGGGAGGATAAGTGAGCTCCCGAATGCAGTAGGTATGTCTCACCTAGGAGAGGCTCGAAACTCCCATACACTACAAGCGGAGGTATGTAACCAATTATAGTGGCCCTCATCTTCAATGCGTAAATCGACTGTGATGTCTGACCCCTACCTGGCCAGGACACCTACAAAATAAATTTTGCAAGTGCCCCCTGTGATAATCTAGGTAAGGAAACTAAGGTCACCTCAATATAACCAATGCTCAGGCGGACAGTCGTAGGTGGGATCAACTGTATGGGTAGGGTAGCAAAGTCGAAAACTCAAAAGAGCCCCCAGATACGAATACAATCCTAGAAATATCTCCGGTGCTCATAGAAAGTAACGAAGGGTCATCCTAGTCACAATTGCGTGCACTGCCTCGTGCTTAAATCCTATGTAAGAAAAGCATCTTGAGAAACACTAATTATACCAACGGTATCACACTCTCACCTGGACAGACACCTAATTGTTTTGTCTAGTGGTCTTGGAGAATTGACTCACAATGAACTATTCCAAGACCCTAAAACCTAATCTTGTTGACGCACCATCTAGAAAAGAAAAGAGTGTAATTCATTTTATTAAGTGTTGATTTGAATTGATTGTAATTAATCAAAGGGTAATGGTCATGCAACTGATGAATTTATGACTCAGCAGTGAAGTAAATATGCACACCTAACAAACAATGCCAAGTTCAATTATGTAGAATGAAAAATGGGGTATTCCACTACATGAGATGCAAAAAAAACCATTCCTTTCCGAATGCCAATGCAATCCTTCCTATATGAAATCCTAAGAACAACTCTCATCCAAGAAATCCAATGCAAGTACCTCCTCAAATCTATATCTAAGATGCAACTAAGAGTTCAACTATTTTGTATTTCTCAATATAAAAGAATGAAAAAATGTAATAAAAGTCATTTAAAATTCTCAGTCTCTGTAGAAAGTATAAAACACAGGCCTAGCAAGACATAGAGACAAAGAGAGCAATGCACTAATTGAAAAACAAAAATATAAATGAATAAAAATACTTTCAAAGGAAAATCAATGAAAAAGCAGTCTCTGGTCACAAAGGAAGTAGTCAATAGATAGTATTGGTACCCAGGAGGACCTAGCCACACCCACAACCCACCCAAAAAATTCCCACATCAAACTCAACCACAAAAGTGAGGATGTATGTGACTGTCTACAGAAAACCTACGCATGTACGCGGCTATATAGGCAGAACTCGCATGGATATGCGGTTGTATAGGACAAACCCGCGTATACCGAGAAAAAAGAGGTAAAAATCAATCCAAGGTCAAACCACTCAAGGGGACTGTCTATGAATGAACAAACTATAAAATGCGATACAGAAACAGGGAGAAACAAAGAGCAATTCAAGCCCCTTGTGCCCCCAACCCCAAAGAAAAACAAGGAAACTCCCCAGTATAATCGCCAATTCTGTTATGGAGAGAAACTTCCTATGGCTCAGGGTGTACCACAACAGACAGCTAAACATGAGAAATCAATCACTTCCCAATATGCAAGAGAAACCAAACATCTAACACTAAGGGACCTCAAATCATACCTTATTCCAGACGGTTGAATTAGATCCTCGTTGAGCTTTTTCCAATCTATCTTGTGTTAGAAATTTTCTCTCAACAACAGCAAACAAGACAATCATGCTATATAATATGGTGTTAGATCTACTCTAGCATATATAATCAACAATGTTTAAGCAATTAAACACATCCATGGATTCAATATTCATTTAAATGCACATTATTGGACAGGAAAATATATTTCTATTAATCAAATCAGATATTACACAAGTGACAACCTCTGTCAGCACATCTACGAACCGAAGAAACCAAGTCCTCCACCTGGGCCTCCACCAACTCAATCCTCCATCTCTCGATAGCAAGCTCACAAGAAAAGGAAAGCTTGGGAAGAACACAAAATGCTCCAAAGGGACAAAGGGATGCAAAATCAAGTATATGCAAGCGATGGCAACAATGGACTATAGTTCTGTTGTTCTTCAATTCCTCCTCTTCAATGTATCCAAGGGGTTCCTTATATAGCACTCCAAAGGGGTAATGGAGGGTCAAATCCGAGCGATCTCAAGGCATATGAAAGACCAAGAGTCAAGTGGTTTAGACACACAAGAAGGAAAACTCCAAAAACATTTGGATTTATGCACACATCCCAATGTACATGGGTTTAAGGTCAAAAGTCACATATACACGTGAGTATGGGTTTAAAATTCACGCACAACAATAAATAGGTGTTTTTTAGGGATGAACTTGGAAACATCAAAGTACAATATCAGTCCATGAGGTATAAAGAGTCTACAAAGGGATAGGGAAGGCCATGAACATGTGATCAACCAAGTGTGGTAAAAGCAGCTATAACAACAATGTCCCTGAAGAATAAGTAGAAGGTGTGGTAGATCTTGAAGCAGAACTTGTAAGCGATCTTGAAGAATTAGGGAAGTATAAAAGTATCTACAAAAAATAAAAAATGCATATGAAAAAATTTGAGGAGAAAAAAATTATGTAGAAAGAATTATTACTGGCTTAAAAAACCAGCTTCAAGAAGTCAAAAAGGTTGAAAACAATCTAGAATAGGAACTCAAGAAAAGAGAGCAAGAATTAGAAAAGTTCAAAGCTGAATTGATCTTGATTAGAAAGAAGACAAATGAAGAATCCCTTGAATCAAATTTTAAGAGAAATTCAAAAACTATAGATGACATCCTAAGTTCCCAAAGATCATTTAGTAATAAAACTAGACTAGGTTATGGCAAAGGAAAGAAGACATAACAATCCTCTTTCATAAATAAAGAAGGAAATAGAAGAATTTTGATGATGCACTTATGAGACCAGTTGTAAAGGAATACGGTCAAAAATTTTCTCTCTCTCTCAAAATGAAAGCAGGACAAATAATGTGCCAAGGAGACATCAACAACTCCTTTTGGGAAATTTTTATGCCTATAACAATTTTGGACATATAGCTAGAAATTGTAAACTAATGGTTCCTATTGGGAAAGGCATTACATCACAATCTCCTATCTATAATAAAAATATCACTAGAAGAAATACAAAAGGAAGAAACTATAATTCTTTTGCTCCTCTACAAAGTTATAGTATAGAATGTTACAAATGTGGTAATCAAGGACACCTTTCTAGAAATTGTAAACTAGTGATTCCTATGGAGAATGACACCATAAAATATCAAGGCAATGAGGAGAGGAAGGTTTGGAAGAAGAAAGATGATGTGGAATGTTCAATATCTCTATGTGCAATAGAAAAACAAAATCGATGGCATGTGGAAAGTGGATTCTCAAAACACATTATTGGAGACCCAAATAGGTTGATAATCCTAAAAATAAATAACAAAAGGAAAAGTCACTTTTTGAGATAATATATCCTCTAAAATAATTGGGAAGGGTACAGTGGCTCTTAGACAGAAGATGAACACTGGAAATGTTTTTGTTGTAAGGAACTTAAAACCTAATCTTTTAAGTGTGAGCCAAATGTGTGATCAAGGACACATATGTATATTCAATTCCAAGAAGTGTGAACTCAAAAGAAAATATTCAGGAAATTTTTTTGGGACTACTGTGAAAGCTCCAAGCAATGTGTATATTATAGAAAATGAAGAACAATGTTATATGAGTCAAATTGATGAAAGTTTTCTATGGCATAGAAGTATGGGGCACTTGAACTTTGACAATCTTTTAAAAGTTAGTAAGAAAGGAGCTACAAGGAATTTGCCAAAGATCATAAAACCACCAAATCATGTTTGTAGACACTGTCTTCATGGGAAGCAAACAAGAAAAAGATTTAAGGTCAAAGAACATACAACCTCTCATCCATTAGAAATAATTCACATTGATATTTGTGGACCAACAAGGACTAAAATATTTCAAGGTGAACATTGCTTTATGTTATTAATTGATGATTGTGCAAGGATGACTTGGGTGGAGTTTCTTAAAGAAAAATTATAAGCCTTTATGAAGTTCAAATCCTTCAAAGAAATTGTTGAAAATGAATCAAATCTCAATATTAAATGACTAAGATCAGATAATGGTGGTGAGTTCACCTCAAATACATTCAATGAGTTTTGTGAAACTCATGGAATCAAGAGCCTGCTTTTAGTAGCAAAAACTCCTCAACAAAATGGAGTTGTTGAGAGAAAGAACATGATAGTCCTATAAGCATCCAAAACTATGTTTAATGAAGCAAAAATTCCTGATGGCCATTGGAGACAAGCAGTATATACAACTGTCTATGTACAAAACAGAGGACAACTCAGAGTGAATAGTGACAAAACTCCTTATGAACTATGGTTTGGAAGACCAGGTTCAGTTAAATATTTTAGAGTTTTTGGAAGTAAGTGCTACCTAAAAAGAGATGATGATAATCTAGGGAAGTTTGACTCTAGAACAGATGAAGGCATATTTCTTCGACATTCTTCCACCAAAAGGGCATACAGATGTTATAATCTAATGTTGCACAAGATCATAGAAAGTGAAAATGTAACTCGTGATGATACTAAAAAAAGAAGAATAGAAATCCAAGAAAGTATAGATGTTGAAGAAACTGATGATGAATAAATAGATGATAAAGAAAAAGAAAAAAGTTCACAAGAAGAGGATGTTTTTGAAGAAGAAGAAGAAGAAAAAGTAGAGAAAGAAAAATCACATGAAAATGAGAATGAAGAATCTCAAAGATCAGAAACAAAGACACCATCTAGGTGGGTTCAGAAGAATCATCTCGAAAGTCAAATAATTAGTAACAAATATTTAGGAGTTAAACCAATAAGAAAAATTATTTTATGATGAAGAACAAGCACTACTTTCAATAGTAGAACCCAAAAAATTTAAAGGAGCTTGCAAAAGTGAGGATTGGATTAATTCTATGAATGATGAACTTGATCAAATAGAGAAGAACCTAACTTGGGAGCTTGTCCCAAGAACTAAGGGCATGAATGTTATTGGAACCAAATGGACTTTTAAAAATAAGTTCAATGAACAGGGTCATGTGACAAGAAACAAGGCCAAATTAGTATGCAAGGGATATGCTCAACTAGAAGGTGTTGACTTTGAAGAAACTTTTGCACCTGTGGCAAGAATTGAAGCCATTAGGATGTTTTTAGCTTTTTCATGCTACAAAAACTTTAAATTGTACCAAATGGATGTAAAATATGCATTTCTTAATGGAGAACTTGAAGAATAAGTCTATGTTGAGGATCCTAGAGGTTTTCTCTTATTAGTAAATAGAAACTATGTTTGCAAATTTAAGAAGGAACTCCATGGCCTTAAACAAGCTCCAAGAGCATGGTTCTCAAGACTTGACAAGTATTTAAAGCAACAAGGATATAGAAGAAGGGACATTGACAGTAATTTATACATAAAGTTTGCAAACAAAAATATGATCACTGTTGTAGTCTACGTAGACGATATTATATTTGGAAGTGATCTACAAATTCTGAGTGTAAACTTTGCTTCATAAATTAAGAAGGAATTTGAAATGTCAATATTAGGATAACTAAGATTCTTTCTAGGTTTACAAGTATCTCAATCAGAAAAAGGGATTTTCATCTCTCAAACTAAGTATATCAAAGAGATGTTGAAAAAGTTCAAAATGGAAGAATCCAAACTTGTTAGTACTCCTATGGTCATTGGTTGTATTGAGCAAGGATGATGAATATTTAGAAGTAGATCATACTATGTATAAGTCAATGATTGGTATTTTATTATATGTAACAACAACAAGACCAGATGTAATGCAGGTTCTAGGTTTGGTTGCTAGATTCCAATCAGCCCCAAAAGAAGCACATGTGGCTGCAGTAAAAATAATTCTTAGATATCTAAAAGTGAATGTGGATTATGGATTATGGCATCCAAAAAGCAATAAATTCATTCTAAAGGCCATTCACTAATGCAGATTGGGTAGGAAGTATTGATGACAGAAAAAACACTAGTGGAGCATCATTATACTTAGGAGATTGCTTGGTGGCATGGCTAAGCAAAAAGTAGTCTTTCATTTCATTGTCGACAACAGAAGCCGAGTATATTGTTGTCACATCATGTTGTACATAAGTAATTTGGATGAAGAAAACATTGGAACATTTACTTGTAAAATATGAGGACCCCATTGTTATACACTGTGACAATACAAGTGCTATAAACATACCCAAACATCCTATTATGCACTCTAAGACAAAACATATTCCAATCAAATATCATTTTTTAAGAGAGAAAGTGTCTCAAAAAGTGATCAAATTGGAGTATATTGATATGAAGGAACAAATTGTAGACATTTTCACTAAGACGTTACCTAGAGAATCATTTTCCTATCTTAGGAAGAAATTGGGGGTAGTATCCCTCATCATAAAAAATTAACTAAAAGGATGAAAACCATGTCACGGGAAGAGGAGAAATGTTGACAGGAGGAGACACATTCACAAGGGGAGTGATTCTAAAATCTATGGTACATTAGTAAATAATTATGGGTGGTTTTGATCATCTCAAAAACGGATTGATGTTTCTGATACAAAATTATAATAATTATGATTTCTATTACTAATTATGATTACAAACTATAACATTATGAAGATATATAGAAAAATGGAGCAACGTTACAGCGTAAGTTTCGTTTCTAAAAATTTGTCATTATTGTCAAAGGGGGAGAAAAATCAACTTTCCGATGTCAAAATAAGGTGTTTACAATCAATGCCAAAGGGGGAGATTGTTGATTAAATTGACATTGTTGGAAACATAGATCAACATAGAACTGCAGAGTTTACAATTGGTTCGTTTAAACAAAGAACGATGGGGAACATATACGTGAAGTAAAAGTGCATAGGAGATACATGTCCTCAAATACAAAGTATATGTTTTGCAAGGATCATAGATCGACAGACGGAAAGGAATACACAAGAGCTCAACTGCTCACATAGCATTCTGTAGGAGAAAGTGTTCAGAGATTAACTGTGTGAATGGATGAGGAGTTAGAAACAAGGGTTAAAGTTCATCATAGATCATGGATCTGATGAAAAATAGAGACTACGAAAGGACAACTTATAGATTTGAAAGTTGTATGGAGTTGCAGAAGAAAAAATTTTGGAGCCAATTTGTGGAAGCCTATTTCTAAAAACTCGAAAGGAATCCCTGCAACCCACAATTGTGGAAGGAAGGAGTTCCCATAAATTGAGGAAAGGATGATTGCACACATATCATTGAAAAAAGGGAAAATGAGAAATCATGGTTCGAAAAAGTTGAAAGGCAGCCCCACAACCCACAATTGCGGAAGGAAGGAGTTCTCGTAGATTGCAGAAAGGGAGATTGTAGAAAGATCATTGCGCAAAGGGTAAATGTCGAAGCCTGGCTCAAAAAAGTTGATTGAAGGAAGCCCAACAACCTGCAAACCACAATTGTAGAACGAAGGAGTTCCCACAAATGGTGGAAAGGCCGATTACAGAATGATCGTTGGAAAAGGCTAATTGCGAATGGTGGATGTGAAAGTGCACCCACAATTGTGGAAGGAAGGCACACCCACAAATTGTAGAAAGATGGTTGGTGGAAAGATAAATGCAGAAAATTTGTTGTGAAAAAGTAATTGTAGAAAGGTTGTTGCAAAAAGGTGGTCGCGGAAATCACACGAGAAATGTTTGAAGAGTCACGATGAAGATACGTGACTATTAGATGAAGAGATACAAATGAGGGTATATAAGAAAATCGTTAAAACTTCAGAAAAGTGTCTATGTACATTCAATTGGTAGATCTAAAGGTGTACAGAAGTCAGAGATCGAATTATCATATAAGGGTAGATGGGAGGTGTCAAGATAGGCTGTAATCCTATAGGGGGTCATAGCCTCCTTCTAGATGTTGTTGGTAAATAGGGCGTTGGTGCATCCTTTAGTTGTAGATGTAAAAACTTGGGTGTTGGTGCATCCAACAAGTTGGTGTTTGCAAACTATTTGTAAGTATAATTTTATAGTAATAGGAAGTATCAGTGGTTTTCCCAATTGGGGTTCCATAATATTGTGTGTTCTATGTTCATTGCTGATTTCATTTTAAGTGATAAAAATTTAAATAGATTTCTTAATACTAATTCACCCCCCTCTCTCATTATTACTTTATTTTCTATCACCTTTCACATGTTTGCTTGTTTCTTTAGATTGAGTAGCGATTGTTTCATGTATAGTTAAAAGTATTAAAGAGAGAGGAAGTTTGGTTACATAGCTATGGCTATACCTTCGGGAACTACCAACCAAGAGACCCCTTCTCAAGGGGAACCTTTTGTTATTCCTTCATTTGGAAATATCAATACTCCTCTCATGGATATGTTAAGTCTTCCTGGATTGACTAAAGGATTACCTGTACATTTATTCTTTAGTCCAGTTATCCCAAGTGTACCGATTGTTTCGAATCCTAAATCTCCTTCACAAGATCATCAACGTCATGTTGATCCTTCAACTTCTTCACTATATGGGTCTTCTTCCATTTCTCCTTCTTTTATTGTAAAAAGTTATGATGCTAGTAGCCAGGTGGATAAGAAGAAGAATAAAAGGAAGATTAAGAAGAAGAAAGAAAAACAAAGAAACAAATCTCAACCAACTACTCCTAACAATGCTGAGAGTGTTTATTTTCCCACCAAAACACCTCGTAAGGATAAGTTCCCTTGTATACTTTGCAAGGGTTACCATCTTATTAAAGATTTTCATGGTCTGTCCCAAGTTTTAGAACTATGGTATGAGGTTTCCTAGCATCCCATGTCATCAGCCTCTGGTCATCATGCTGATGATACTCCCTCTACTAGTGACTCTATGGTTAAGATTCATAAAGGAAAAGTTAGATATCCTTGTTTGCTATGTAAGGACATGCACCTTACTTAAGTTTTTCCTCACATGGATGAAGCTTCAAAGTTGATGGAAGATATTACGGTTCCTCAAAAATGGCTTCCAATAGGTGACCGTAAGGTGTTCCTTGAACTCTCGTTGGTTGATAACGTGATTGATCCAGTTTTATCCTCAGTCAATTCCACTCTTCCTTTGGAGAGTGAAGTTAAAGTGGTCGATTTGATTCCATCTCCACCAATCCCACTCTTTCATTTAAGAGTGTTAAGACTGAACTAGTCACTTTGACACAATCTTCATCTCATCTTCCAGTTGAGAGTGAACTGAAACCCGTTGAATTTTTCATACTTAGTTCATATTGTCCTAAGCAAGGGGAAATTTTCTCTGTTTCAATAGGATCGTCTCCAAGTACTATGGTTATTTCCTTTGATTGGAGTAACCTAATAGAATCTCGTATTCATTCGAGTGTTCCTTCCTCGATATCTATGTGAGTTATTGCTAAGAGCATACTTCACACTATTGTTGATGAAGGGGCTTCTATTGGTATTATATCCTCTACTACTTTGAAAGCTATAGGTTCTCCTCAACTTGTTCCAGCCATCCATCAGATATTACTGGATTTTAATAAAAGATCTATTGCACCTTTAGGGATCCTTCCTCATTTTCCTATTACCTTAGGAGGGAAAATTGTTTTCATTGATGTTATGGTAGTCTACAGTCACTTAGATTTTAATCTTCTCCTTGGTGGAGATTATGTTTACGCCATGGAAGTTTTAGTGTCCACACTCTTTTGAGTTATGCATTTTTCCCATGATGGGAAAATTTTGACCATCGATCAACTTTCCTTTGTTAATCATGATCATCATATAACTCCTAGTCATTAGTCTTCCCTAAATATCCTGCATGTTCTTGTGGTTCCTTCCCCTTCGTTGGCCATGTCTCTCAACCCTGGACATCATGTTGAAGTTCATTTGTTTGTAAACCGATAGCTTCTCCCCATCATGGGGAAGCATATGGGGCATGTCTCCAGTCTCTAGACACCATACTGGAGTTAAACCTCTAGCCTCTTATGTAAAGGGGGAAAAATTCCAACCTCTAGACATCATTGTTGACTAAGAACTGAATGTGAGCAAAGTTCTCATTATGTGTCAATCTCATTAAAAAAATGAAACAGGTGTCCTTGAGCATAGTTTACTCTTTTTCAACCTTGTTAAAAAATGAAATGGGCTACCTCAAGCATAGTTGTTTTATGTTTCAACCTCGTGTAAAAATGAAACAGGTCCCCACAAGCATAGTTATTTTTTGTTCAAGCTTGTGTAAATATGAAACATGTCACCATGAGAAAAGTTCCCTTTTCATGTCAAGCTCGTTAAAAAATGAAACAGATTATTCCACTATGTCAAGTATTTTACTAGACTCAATACTTAAACCTTCATTTCATCTTCCTGTATCACCTGGTCCTCTTTCTTCATCCATTTTTATTGAACCTTTTTTTAGAAGTAACCTAGAATTTAGTTGGATGAAGAAAAGAGTGAGAAGACCAAATGGAATTAAGCCACTTGACAGTTATATTGGGGGGAAGTAATAACCACTGGAAATCATGTTGGGAAAACACCTATCAATGGGACTCATTTTGAGCATACTTTATTTTTAGTTTCAAGCTCGCTAAACTATGAAACAACATTTTGATCACAGTTCCTATTCTTTGTCAAGCTCATTAAAAAATGAAGCATGTACCCTCAACATTTTTTGATCTGATCTTTGAGCTAGTTAAAAAAAACAATATGGTGTTGAGCTTCATTTTTACAGTTTTTGTGTTCTGGTTAAAACATGAAAAGTGTTTTGAGCTTACTTTATCACTCTTTTGTGATCTGTTTCAAACATAAAAAATGTACCAAGCGATTTTTATAACTTCGGAGTGCTCGTTAAAAAATCAATGAAAAGGTATCAAGTATGATTTTACATTTTTCCAGACTCATTAAAATGGTTTATGAAAAAAGAAACCCTTAAAAAGTCAACTTTGATCTCTTTTCAATACTTTTTAAACATCAAAAGATCGCCAAGCAAGCTTGATGCTTTCACACTTGTAAAATTATTTGAAAGTAGTCTAGTCGGTGATATTTTACCCCTTTTTTGGACCGATTAGACTCATTTAAGAAAAATGTACATTGTAGTTTATCAAAACTAGAAGAGTTCTCATAGGCATCAGTTTATATTTTTTGAGCCTTGGGGACTAAATTTACGAAAGAGTCAACACTAGAGTTTTCTTAGTCATTTCATACTCTCTAAACATGAAACGACGACTAAGTGTATCCTCCTAGGACTCATAAATTAAACGATGAAGGAACCTTTCTGGGAATGAACCCCTTCTTTCTCAAGTTCATAAAATGTATGAGAATGGACTCATCACTTGAGGAGCTACAACGAGTGTTTTTTACCCTTTTAAAGCTCGTTAAAGAACAAAGAGGTACTCATCCTTTGTGATGGGGAAATTAAGGGAATGGAGAACTTTTTTCATTTGTATCAATGGCAGCTCATATTCCACCCTTAAACATGGCACCTGTCTGCATTTTCATTTCAAATAGTTGGGTATTCATCTTGTCACCGAGTCGATCCATTTTCGTGAGTCATTTAACTCCTTTGAGTCATCTCAAAGAATGCATTGTCCTGTCCTTGCATTATGTCTGTTCTATGCCTCATTGAGCCAATGCTTCCAAGTCATTTTTTCATGTCATTCAGTGTTCAAGGGGAACCCTTTCTGCAGTCTATCTCTATAGTTTCCTTACCTTCCTTCAATTCGGTCACATTCGAATCAGTCCTATGGTTGTTTTCATCACTTCAACGTCATCATTTTCTCCATGTTTTGTGTTGATGTTGGGGGAAACATCATGGCCCTCCTTCAATGAGTCTATTCCTTTAGATTCCAATGCATCATCTGGGAATTGGACTTAGAAACCAAATCAAGTACCTTGGATCATGCATGCCTTAATGGCAGGTTTCCTCGCTTTAAATAGTGGGATTTCATCAATGGCCCTTGATTGAAGGACTACGCTGAGTGTTTGACTTCAATTTCTCTATTCACATTCAGGTGAATGTACTAAGATACTCTAGGAATCATTGACAGTAATGATGATCTCCCTCGTGCTTGTTAACGGTATACATCAATGACCGATAATCAAGTGGTTTCTACCATGTTTGACATCAGGACATCAATTCACATGGATAGAATCATATCATTTTAGATTGGAATGTGTTGGAGGAGCTAGTTGGTGAGCCGAATATACTAAGTTATACGACTAATTAGAGATTAGGTCGGCCTCCAAAGGTCATGTCGGTTGGCCGAACTGACAAGTAGTTATTCCTAACTATTTTGTAATAATACATAATAGGCTATTGAGCTAGATAAGAGCTTGGTCCAGTTTTGTGTATGTATGGACCCTTATGTGATTCACTAATATAATATGTTATTCTATCATCTGTTCTTGTCTCTTGTATCTGTATGAATATATGTTTTTATGTGTATTATTGGTAACATTATGTGATCTGTGTGATTACAAAATTGGTTTTGTTTTCGGTAGTACATATACGGATGACATAACCATACGTAGATGGTATTAGAGCAAGATATTAAGAATTGGTGGGAGCGTAAGATCATAAACTATTTGCAGAATTATGTGAGAAGAAAAAAACTGACCATTGCTTAGGCGAAGGAGAAATTCTTCACCGAAACACATGAGAAATTTGTAGAATTAGTGCCCCAGTTGCTGAAAAATATATTAGATGAATCTGGAAGCAACTAAAGATAAATAATTGCTTCAGAAACTGATATGAGGAGGACGAACAAACCTGTCGGAGTGGTTTGAGAAAATTGCAGACGAATTCTATGAAGAACAAGTAGTAGAGGAGAGAGTTTCAGTTGAAGGTATTGAAAAGAGATTCTATACCGACTTTACTGAGAAATTTCTTTGTTCACTACTGAACCTGTTGTTCAAATTTCTAATCAACAGAGGAGTAGTCCATATAGTCAAACCTCGTCCATCTCTCACCGAACCACCATCAAACACTAGCTGGGAGAAAAAGCAGAAAGCATGGGAAAAATTTATTGCTGAAAGGGAGTGGGAGTACTTCTTGAGAAAGTAGATAGTAATATCTAGGCTTACTAAAGCATCAGGTAGGCTATGGGGGGGTAGCTGGCCATGTTTCGGTGCAGAGTAGAGGGATTCTAGTCAAACTAAGAAAATACCATCACCGATGATGAAAAGTCGACCTAAGAAGGAAATTGAGCAGACAGTGACTCACAAAGGTACATTAGACCTACAGAAAATAGAAAGGGAGAAGAGGAAGAGAATAAGGGAAGAGATACGAGAGAAAGCTATAGTGATCCAAAGAAGAATGGTTTCCAGGGTGACAAAATGTGAGGAAAATCTGCTACAGTTGGGTCATGACCAACATGAAGATGGCGTAGATGAAGAAGTGTCACCAATGGAGGAAGATTTGTGGATAGAGTAGCGAGAAGCTCTCCACTTAGAAATTCCCCAGGAAATAAGACCTCTATCCCAGATAAATACGAGTACTTGAATGTAGGCCATTGTCGAGGAGGATGTGAGACTAAGAGATGGTGAGTTCGGTATATGGAGATGACTAGACGATGAAGTAAATCATGACAATCATTTAGTGATCCGTCGAACGGAGGAATGAAATTAGGTTACACTTCAGGCGTACCCTTCCAACCAAAGCATCCACTTACTCTACCCTGGACATGAAGGAGCAACCCCCTACCAAAAATAGCTTTACAAAACATAGACCAATCAGACTCTCGGGAACAATAGTGCAGTTGGACATCGACAGAAGAATTCGAAATTGACCGATGAGTTGTCGAAACAAAACCAACAACCAAAACATCTGACAGAAATCAAAGTTCCGTCGAGACTAAATGTGAACAAAGAGTTACAAGGAATATCCAACTACCCCCACCACCACCTCCACCACCGCCACCTCCCAAAGGAGAAGCCGACGCCGACATGGGGCACAGTTCAGCACACATTCCCCTCTATGAGGATGATGAATAACCCAAGTGGCATTGGTTTGTCTGTGAGTCAACATGGGAGGCCAATCAAGTTACAAGTGAAGATAGAAATAAGGGGTAGTTCACAGGTTCCATACAAAAGAGAGCATTAACTTGGTATATGAACTATATTGAAAGAACACCTAACGCATCCAAAGCAGAGATTAAACAACATTTTCTATCCTTATTCAAAACACCAGATGTGAAGCATCTGGTAGTGAAAAAACTTAAGTCTATAGTTCAAAAACCAGTAGAAACCGTCTGGGACTATGACAAAATATGGAAAGACTTCTTGAGCCAAATAGACTATGTTATTGATGAACAACTATTGATTCAATGGTTTCTTGCAGGGCTTTCCCAAAAGATCCAACGACATATAAGTCTGGAGACATTCAAAAAGTATCAAGAAGCACTAACAAAATCTCTACAGGTCGAGATGGATGAGTATTACCTAACATACCCTGCCATTGATGCGCGAATCGAAGAACAATTGGAAATCATGGAGAAATACTTAAGAGAACTGAACCTCAAAGGTCAGGAGATCTGGTGCACAAAATTTTGTACAGCCATCCATACCAAGGATAATTGTTGACAAGACGTCCATTTTGTTCAAAAAAAATGTTTTTGTGAGATCTATCAGGAGCATGGAGACCACACGATGAATGATTTCCCATACAACATGAAGAATGGCAAGGATTCTTGGTGTGCGATCTATGAAGTCAAGAGTCATGCAATAGATGACTACCATTTGAACCTAAAAAACTGACAAAGCTATCAAGCAGTCTACCAAACAAACGTCGTGGCCCAGAATAATGATAATGAATAGAACTTACCAAGAAATCAAAGATATGAAGGTCATAGATACGAGTGCCGATTCAACAATCTTCATGGAGGATTTGGAGGTCGAGGACAATTCTCTGGTAATCGCAATAATCGACCACGATGACCAATACAATGTTTTACATGCTATAAGGAAGGAAACTAGTATGCGGACTATCCATATATAGATAGAACCAACCTTAAATTTTGCACTAGCTATGGTGTGGGTGATCACTCATTATAGGATTGTCCCACCATACTTGAAAAAATTAATAAAAATAAAAATGGTAATGTCTTGTCTTGCGTTCAAAAATGTGACATACTTCGCACAAAGAATCTACACATAGTAACTAGACAAGGAACGAAAATTAGAAGTGATAATCCAAGAATAAGCAAAATTAAAGATAAAAATTAATATCCTAATCCTACAAATAAAAAACAATTGTATAACGATGCATCAAACATGTTCTGAGAATTCGCTAGACAAGACGATGTCGATGACAATCGACAGAACACACTTGACGAACTATTGAACTTGATACATAAAGATAAGTCAACGGCACAATTCATTGACATATTGTACAATATTAAGAACAAAAATGATACAGATAAACAAACTAAGAGTATATGCAACTTAAATCAAAAGGATAAGAATGATGTTGATCCACTTGTCGATCTTGGAATCGAAGGATACCACGTTCGACAAGTCATTCTCAACTTTGGCTCCCAAGTAAACATTATGATGCGGGATACATGGGAACAGTTGGGAAGGCCTCGAATGAATTAATCATGCATATATTTAAAGTTAGCCTACCAAGGATTGATCGAACCCATTGGGGTTTGGAGAAATGTTGATACAACGATAAAAGGAATTTTGACAAAAGTCGATTTCAAAATCATCGACCCTAAAGAAGGATCCAGTTCCTTTCCAGCCTTGGTAGGACGTCCATGGGGTAGAAAAAAGAAGGCATCAATCTCATTGCATAAGGAAAGAATAAAACTAAAAGGGAACGGATAGAAAGTAATTGTCCCCATTTTTCCTTCACAAGGAGAACCCTGGACTTAGCCTATAGATGAAGAAGTTGATGTTCGACAACTCTATCAGATTCAAAATGATGAAGATTATAGTGAACCTAATAGTTATTGTGAACTTCATCTAGGAAACCAGGATTCAATTGGATATAATTCGGATGCAGAATTATATGATTTGGAAATCGAAAACTATGAAACATAAGTAAGGGTTTGTTGAACTATTCAGGCTATCCAAAAGAAACCAACTTAACAATGCTTCTCTGTATCAATTATTCCTAAAATATTTGAAAAGAAAATAAGGGACTACCCCTCTTTTACACCAATAAACATAGATAATAAACAAAATCTTTGGTATAAAGAGAGAGAGTCACCAGTCCTCCATATAGAACAAGTCTCTAAGAACCTAGGTGAACATGGCTGACTCCAAAGCCTGGTAGAAACGTTTACAAGACAAGCTTCTCAATGGTGGGACACCCATCAGTCGAGATTGCAAACATGAACAACAAATTTTAATTTATTCATATAAAGGTTTGGAGGTAGGAAGCTAACTAAACATGCACAAATACCTATGTTCACACAAGGTCAAGATCCAGAAAACCACATAAGAACATGTGAAAAAGAATGGAGAAGACTTGGTTACAAATACAAGTGTATATGGCCACACCTATTTCCCTTGACATTGGACGATCTACCAAATAAATGGTATAAAATGGAAGAAGCACTAAGTGAAACATTCCTATGGAATGAACTTAGAGAAAATTTTATTAAGGAATTTAACTTTATACTAGAAGACAAAAATTTAGTCGAGGCTACGAAACAAATAAAAACATTTATACAGCTGACTGCCAACACATAAACACATAATAGCTGACCGAATGCAGCATGACACAACATTCGATCAAAAAAAATACCACAGACGATGAGACTCTGATTAGAAAATGAACATACATATGGGAAACGATTTCAGTGGAAATCTGATCACCCGAAAACGATCAAACCAGTTAGAACGATATTCAAAATCGAATTGACCGGCAAAGACAATACCAACCGGATGATGGCAGCAGACTTTCCATCGAAATTTTCATAGTTCAAAGAAGGTAGTTGACAGATTAATGAAAGCAAGGTTCCATAATGGATGGACACAAAATTTAAAACCATAGAAATTGAGATATCTAATGATAACAGACCGAAAATGGAAAGAATCAGCGATCATAGGAGCGAAGAGAAAACAATAGAAATTGTCGACTTATTAAAATAATTTCAGGATTTCTTTGCTCAAGATTACAAAGACCTAAAAGGGTTAGTAAAAGAAATGGGCAAGATGAAGATCGACATCAAACCCAAAGCCAGGCCTGACAAGAAAATACCCTACAAGTTGGCTCACAAATACAAGGAAATAGTCAAAAAGGAGATCGACACTATGCTCACAACTGGAATTATTTACCCCATCGACCAGTCAGAATGGTAAATCCCAATGGTCATCCAACCAAAAAAACACGAATCAACAAAACTAAGAATCTATGTTGATTTCTGTGAATTAAATAAAGTCACTCTAACAGATCCATTTCTGACCCCATACGCTGACGAAATCCTAAATGAAGTCACAAGTCATGAATGTTATTCATTTACAGATGGATTTTTAGGATATAATCAAGTACCAATAGCCAAAGAAGACTAGAAAAAGACAACATTCGTCTGTGAATTTGGATCATTTTCTTACAGAGTGATGCCATTCAGTCTTAAGAATGCACCTGCAGTGTTTTTAAGAATAGTCATCAAAAATTTCAAGAATACATTTATAAAATGATGGCAGTATACTTTGATGATTCGATGATCTATTCCATGCTAAAATACCGTTGTAAATGGTTAAGCCTTATGCTGGAGCGATGTCGACAAATCCAGTTATCTCTCAATATAAAAAAATGTATCTTCTTAACCCCTATAGCAATATTAATAGGGCACATTGTATGCAAGGAAGGAATCAAAGTCAATTTTTCAAAAATAAAAATAATCCTCAACTTAAAACCATTGGTGAATCCAAAACAGGTCAAAGTATTGTTAGGTCATACAGGATATTATAGAAAATTCATTCAACACTACTCAGATATGACATACCCATTGGAAGAACCATTAACAGAAGATAAGGATTTCGAATGGATGAAATAATATGATACATCATTCGACACATTAAAAATAAAGTTAGTCGAAGCACCCATCCTCAGATTCCCAAATTGGTCGATCAAATTCCATGTGCATATTGATGCTTCAGGCCTAGCAATAGGTGCAATTTTAACACAACCCGGTGAAGATGGAATGGACTATCCAATCATATACAACAGTAGAAAATTAAATAAGGCAGACCCCAACTACTCAACAATAGAAAGGGAGGCACTAGGGATGGCCTTTGCACTCCAAAAGTATTGACACTACCTATTGGCTAAACCTTTCATATTCTACACTAACCATCAAGCACTTAAACATATGGTAAACAAGCTTCCACACCATGGAAGAATCTGTCGATGGCTGTTACTATTCCAAGAATTCTAATTTGAAGTCGTCATTCAACCTGGAAGACTAAATGTCAGTCCCACTCACTTGTCGAGAATCGACACGGGGGAGGAACCAACAGAAGTAGAAGACAATCTGCTGGATGCACACCTATTCTGAATAGAAGTTGTTCTTGTAGAATTAGAGAAAATAACACAATTTCTAGAGAACGACCAAGCACCTGAAGGCATGAACACTAAGAAGAAACAAATTCTAGCCATGAAAGCTGCACCATATAGTCTAATCAATGGATTTTTGTACAAAATGGGGTTGGACGAAGTACTCCGTCGATGTGTTTTAGAACATGAATGAGAAAACATTATTCATGAAGCACACTATAGACCAGCAGGATGACACTTTTAGTTAGATACAACTTCCAAGAAGATCCAACAGTCAGGACTTTGGTGGCCGATACTTTACAAAGACTGTAAGAAGTTTTTTAGAAAATGTGATCACTTCCAACGTCTAGGTTGACCTTTGATTAGCATAGAGATTCCCTTGATTCCGGTAATCCCAAGCCTAACATTTGAAATTTGGGCTATCGACTTCATTAGACCATTTCTAGTTCCAGCAAGAAGGACAGGTGCACAATATATCATAACAACAATGGAATATGTTACTAAATGGGCAGAAGCAGAAGCCATAGTCGAAGTATGTGTACAGAAAAGACCATATATTTGACTACATAGCCCATGAAGATAGAACAAAGGGAAGAAATATACTTCAGATAGAGTTTTGTTACCTCCCCTGTTTCTTTAGGGAAAAGAAATATTTTGTTTCCGGGGGAGATGTTGGAGGAGCTAGTCGGTGAGCTGACTAGACTAGTTGGCCGACTAATCAGAGATTAGGTCGGCCTCTAAAGGTCATGTAAGTTGACTGAAACGACAAGTAGTTATTCCTAACTGTTTTGTAATCATATATAATAGGATGTTGAGCTAGATAAGAACTTGGTTTAGTTCTGTGTATGTATGGATGCTCATGTGATTCACTAATAAAATCTATTATTCTATCATCTGTTATTGTCTCTTGTATCTGTATGAATATATGTTTCTAGGTGTATTATTGGTAACCTTATGTGATTTGTGTGATTACAACATAATGAAGAACTTGAGTGGTTCGATACTCACTTGAGTATGTTCCTATACTCAGGTTGTGATGGAGTATTGATTGGATTCATGACATGGATCTGCATTGTATGTTTCAAGTTTTAAGTCAAGATGACATGGATCTACTTTGTATGTTCCATAGCCATATTTCAATTTGAGTATTGTTGATCATGGATCTATAGCGTATTGTTAGTATCCATGACATGGTCATTATACATGGATCTACAGTGTATTAGTTCATAGACAAGTTTGAGTCAGATACTTGGTGACTAGTCCCGTGTTAAGTATTTACTTGCCTTTGATTCCGGATCAATATCTAGAAAATCCTTTCACCTATCACATTCCTATAGATTCATAATTTGGGGGGCATTCTGTTACACCCAAAAACTGTCCTAATGCTTAACTTTAAAGTTAACTTTAAGCTCTTTTCGAGACTTTTTAAACATGAAAAGATCTCCAAGCAAGATTGATGGTTTGTAAAAGTATTTGAAAGATATTATAGTCATTGATAGTTTACCCCTTTTTTGGACCGATTAGACTCATTTAATAAAAAGGTACACTGTAGTTTATCAAAACTAGAAGAGTTCTCCTAGGCATCAGTTTATACTTTTTCGGGCCTCGAGGACTAAATTTACAAAAAAAGTCCACCTTGGAGTCTTCTTAGTCATTTCAAACTCTCTAAACATGAAATGACGACTGAGTGTACCCTACTAGGACTCATAAAATTAAACAATGAAGGGCTCTTTCTAGGAATGAACCCCTCCTTTCTCAAGTTTATAAAATGCATGACAATGGACTCATCACTTGATGAGCTATATTGAGTGTTTGTTACCCTTTTCAAGCTCATTAAAAAACAAAGAGATACTCATCCTTCACAATGGGAAAATTAAGGGAATGGGGAATGCTTTTAATTTGTATCAATGGTAGCTCATAGTCCACCCTTGAACATGGCACTTGTCTGCATTTTCATTTCAAATAGTTGGGTATTCAGCTTGTCACCGAGTCGATCCACTTTCATGAGTCATTTAACTCCTTTGAGTCAATTCAAAGAATGCATCATCCTGTCCTTCCATTACATTTGGTCTCTGCCTCATTTATCCAATGCTGCCAAGTCATTTGTCATTTCATTCAATGTTCAAGGGGAGCCTCCACTATAGTATATCTATACAGTTTCCTTACCTTCCTTTGTGTCGGTCACATCTAAATAAGTCCTATGGTTGTTTTCATCACTTCAGCATCATCTATTGTTCCATGTTTCGTGTTGATGATGGAGGAAACATCATGGCCCTCCTTCAACGAGTCTATTCTTGTCCATGCCAACACATCATCTGGGAATTGGAATTAGAAACCAAATCAAGTACCTTGAAGCCTTCGTGCCTTAATGTTAGGTTTCTTTGCTTTCAATAGTGGGATTTCATAAATGGCCCCTAATTGAAGGATTCTATCGAGTGTTCGACTCCAAGTCCTCTATTCATATTTGGGTGAATGTACTAGGATACCTTGGGAATCATTGACATTAATGATGATCTCCCTTGTGCTTGTTAATGGTCTACATCAATGATCGGTAATCAAGTGGTTTCTACCATGTTTGACATCAGGACATCAATCCACATGGATAGAATAATATCGTTTGAGATTGAAATGAAGACCCTGAGTGGTTAGGTATTCACTTGAGTATATGCCTATCCTCAGGTTGTGATGGCATGTTGATTAGATTCATGACATAGATCCACATTGCATGTATGGTGTCTATGTTCATGTTTTAAGTCAAGATGACATGGATCGACTTTGTATGTTCCATAGCCATGTTCTGATTTGAGTTTTGTTGATCATGGATCTACAGTATATTGTTAGTATCCATGGCATGGTAATTATATATGGATCTACAGTGTATTATTCCATAGCCATGTTTGAGTCAGATAGTTCGTGACTGGTCCTCCGTCAAGTATTTACTTGCCTCTGATTTTGGATCAATATCTAGCAAATCATTTCACCTATCAAATTCCTCTAGCTTCATACTTTGGGGGGAATGCTGTTGCACCCAAAAATTATCCTAACGCTTAAATTTAAAGTCAACTTTAAGCTCTTTTCGAGACTTTTTAAACATGAAAAGATCACCAAGAAAGCTTGATTCTTTCATGCTTGTAAGATAAATTTTAAGATCATCTAATCGGTGATAGTTTTTCCCTTTTTGGGACCGACAAGGCTCATTTACGAAAAAGGTACACTCTAGTTTATCACAACTAGAAGAGTTCTCATAGGAATCAGTTTATACTTTTTTGGGCTCGGGGACTAAATTTACGAAAAACTACACCCTTGAGTCTTCTTAGTAATTTGAGACTCTCTAAACATGAAACAAAAACTGATTTTACCATCCTCGGACTCATAAAATTAAAAAATGAAGGACCCTTTATGGGAATGAACCCCTTCTTTCTCAGGTTCACAAAATGTATGAGAACGGAATCATCAATTAATGAGCTACATCAAGTGTTTATACCATTTTTAAGCTCGTTAAAAAACAAAGAGGTACTCATCCTTTGCAATGGGAAAATTGAGGGAATGGGGAAATTTTTTTAATTGTATCAATGGAAGCTCATAGTCCACCCTTGAACATGGAACCTATCATCCTTTTAATTTCAAATAGTTGGGTTTTCAGCTTGTCACCAAGTCGAACCACTTTCACGAGTCATTTAACTACTTTGAGTCAATTCAAAGAATGGATTGTCATGTCGTTGCACTATGTCTAGTCTCTACCTCATTGAGTCAATGATTGTGGTGTTCAATGTTCAAGGGGAACCTCCTCTGCAACCTATATCTATAGTTTCCTTACCTTAATTTGAGTCACTCACATATGAATCAGTCCTATGGTTGTTTTCATCACTTCAACATCATATTTTGTTTCATGTTTCGTGTCGATGATGGGGAAAATATCATGGCCCTCTTTCGATGAGTTTATTCATGTTGACACCAACACATCATCTGGGAATTGGAATTAGAAACCATATCAAGTACCTTAAATCCTACATGCCTCAATGACAGGTTTCACCGCTTTTAATAGTGGGATTTCATCAATGTCCCCTGACTCAAGGATTCCATAGAGTGTTCGACTTCAAGTATTCTATTCACATTAGAGGGAATGTACATGGATAATCATTGAAATTAATGATGATCTCCCTCGTGCTTGTTAATGGTATACATCAAAGATTGGTAATCAAGTAGTTTCTATCATGTTTGACATCAAGACATCAATTCACATGGATAGAATCATATCGTTTGTGATTGGAATGAAGAACCTGACTGGTTAGGTATTCACTTGAGTATGTGCCTGTCCTCAGGTTACGATGGAGTATTGATTGGAGTCATGACATGGATCCACATTGTATGTCTAGTGGATATGTTCAGTTTTTAAGTCAAAATGACATGTATATACTTTATATGTTCTGTAGCCATGTTCCTATTTGATTCTTGTTTATCATGGATCTATAGTGTATTGTTAGTAGCCATGACATGGTCATTATACATGGATCTTCAGTGTATTGGTACACAACCATGTTTGAGTCAAATAATTGGTGACTGGTCCTATGTCAAGTATTTACTCGCAACCAATTCCAGATCAATATCTAGAAAATAATTTCACCTATCACACTCCTCTAGCTTCATACTTTGGGGGGCATTATGTTACACCTACAAACTATCCTAATGCTTAACTTTAAAGTTAACTTTAAGCTCTTTTTGAGAATTTTTAAACATGAAAAGATCATCAAGCAAGCTTTATGCTTTCATGCTTGTAAAATTATTTGAAAGATCGTCTAGTTGGTGATAGTTTTCCCCTTTTTTTAGACTGATTAGACTCATCTACAAAAAATGTACATTCTAGTTTATCACAACTAGAAGAGTTCTCCTAGGAATCATTTTATAATTTTTTCAGGCCCCGGGGACTAGATTTATGAAAAAGTCTACCCTGGAGTCTTCTTATTCATTCCATACTCTCTAAACATGAAATGAAAACTGAGTTTACCCTCCTCAGACTCATAAAATTTAATGACAAAGGACCCTTTTTGGGAATGTACCCCTCCTTCTTAGGTTCACAAAATGTATGAGAATGGAATCAACACTTGATGAGCTACATGGAGTGTTTGTTACCCTTTTCAAGCTCATTAAAAAATAAATAGGTAGTCATCGTCCATGATGGGGAAAATTAAGGGAATGGGAAGCATTTTTCATTTGTATAAATGGCATTTAATAGTCCACCATTCAACATGGCACCTGCTTGCATTTTCCTTTTAAACAGATGGGTATTCAGCTTGTCACCGAGTCGATCCAGTTTCATTAGTCATTTAACTCCTTTGATTCAATTTAAAGATTGCATCATCTTTTCTTTGCATTACGTTTTGTTGAGTCAATAATTCCAAGTTATTTGTCATGTCATTCAATGTTCAAAGGGAACTTCCTTTGTACTCTATCTGTACAGTTGATTTACCTTCCTTCGATTCGGTCCAATCTAAATCAGTCCTATAGTTGTTTTCATCACTTAAACATCATCTTTTGTTCCATGTTTCATGTCAATGATGGGGGGAACATCATGGCCCTCCTTTGACAAGTCTATTCCTATCGAAACCAACACATCATCTAGGAATTGGAATTAGAAACTAAATCAAGTACCTTGAATCATGCATGCTTCAATGGAAGGTTCCCTCACTTTGAGTAGTGGGCTTTCATCAATGGCCCCTGATTGAAGGATCCCACTGAGTGTTCGACTTCAAGTCCTCTATTCACATTCAGGGGAATGTACTGGGATAACTTGGGAGACATTGACATTAATAATGATCTCCCTCATTTTTATTAATGGTATACATCAATGACCGGTAATCAAGTGGTTTTTACCATGTTCGACAACAGGACATAGATTCACATGGATAGAATCGTATCGTTTGAGATTGGAATGAACACCCTACGTGGTTAGGTATTCAATTGAGTATGTTCCCATCCATAGCTTGCGATGGAGTATTGATTGGAGTCATGACATGGATCCATATTGTATGTCTCATGGCTATGTTCAGGTTTTAAGTCAAAATGACATGGATTTACTTTGTATGTTCCGTAACCATGTTTCGATTTGTCTTGTTGATCATGGATCTACATTGTATTGTTAGTAGCCATGACCTGGTCATTATACATGGATCTGCAGTGTGTTGGTCTGAAACCATATTTGAGTCATAGATTTAGTGATTGGTCCTACGTCAAGTCTTTACTTGCCTCGGATTCCATATCAATATCTAGTAAATCATTTCACCTATCACATTCCTCTAGCTTCATACTTTGGGGGAAATTCTGTTACACCCAAAAAACTGTCTTAACGCTTAACTTTAAAGTTAACTTTAAGATTTTTTTGAGAATTTTTAAACATGAAAATATCACCAAGAAAGATTGATGCTTTCACGCTTGTAAAAGTATTTGAAATATCGTCTATTCGATGATAGTTTTCCCCTTTTTTGGACTGATTAGACTCATTTATGAAAAAAACACACTCTAGTTTATCACAACTATAAGAGTTCTCCTAGGCATCAGTTTATACGTTTTTGGGAATCAGGGACTAAATTTATGAAAAAGTCCACCCTAGAGTCTTCTTAGTCATTTTAGACTTTCTAAACATGAAACGACGATTGAGTTTACCATCCTTGGACTCATAAAATTAAATGACAAAGTACCCTTTATGGGAATGAACCCCTCCTTTATCAGGTTCAAAAAAAGTATGAGAATGGACTCATCGCTTGATGAGCTACATTGAGCATTTGTTACCCTTTTCAAGTTCGTTAAAAAAAAAAGAGGTACTAATCCTTCACGATGGGGAAATTATGGGAATGGGGAATGTTGTCACCAGGCCTGCCTTCTTCTACCGGATTATTCAACATTGATATTTTCCTAAAACTTTGAGTGTTTGTGTAATCTTGATATTGAAAGAAAATTCAAGGGAAAACTTGATTTATTTATTCTCCAAAGAAATTGCACACAGGAAAGCAATAGTCTAGAATTGTTGCAAGCATTCATTCCCAAGTGTCATGAAATACCACGTAGTAAATGCACATTGTCTAAGTGTTCTTTATAGCCAACGCATCAGATGCATCCACATGATCGATGTTGTTTATGCTACCTTCATTAGTTCGAAGATACACACTGAAAAAATGGAATCCTAAGGACTTTTCCCATTCAACCCAAAAGTGCTAGAATTGCTGCCAGCTGTCAAATGAATGAATGCATGAGTGAAAGTTGGTATTTAAAACCATATTTGGCAGGCATGAAATTAAAAAATCACTAAGGCATTCTTATGATTGAGAAGTGCTAAAGCCACTGGTTCAAGATTTAATGCAGAGTACCCAGGGAAATAATCCAAAACCCCTTCAAATCATGATCAACTTCAATGAGGAAATTACTAATTTCCAAGGGTAATAAAAGTGTCCAAGTGTGAGTAGCGTTCGCATGGAGATCACTGAAAGATAAAAATGCAGGGCTGTCAGTTCGAATAAAGGATGTATTCATCAATTAAATTGACACGATGGCTTGATTTCAAGAGACCCAATTTTTAGCATTCAGTTCTCAAGGATCAGCACTTGAAGAATCGATTTTAGGTCAGAGTATTGTATAGAATTAAAGGAAGCAAATCTAGATTCTGAGGCAGAGTTTTAGTTTCTGAAAATTGTAGGTGGCAGAGCACCCAATAGTATGCATCTTGGACAAATAAACACCATGCTACTAGAAGTCTTTTATCCTGATTTTGGATAAGTGTTGATAGAATCCTCTCAGGCCCAAATTCTGGATAGTCAAATAGGTTGCTTAAAAAAGAAAAATGATTTGAAATTTGATTACCAAATTTTATGCTTGAAATCTGCTAGATTCATTTCAGAAATATATTTTGATTTATCTTTTTTCCTTAGCTAGCAAATTCGACCCATTTCTCATGGATCTGAAACCTCATTTGTAAGTAATGTAATATCTATAAATAATGAGCTAAGAGGCTTGTATAGGGGAGAGGTACCAACCGAGAGGGCTGAGGCAGGATTTGAACATTCTGATACTGGAGTGGCAGGAGCATGTATGCACTTTGTTTTTGTTAGCTACTTTGAAATTATTATGTTCATATGGGCCTCCTTTCTGTCTTAATAATTGAATTTCATGTGTTGTGATTTTGTCTGGTGTATGGTCATCTTAATCCATTTCTATATTCTCATGATTAATGTGAAGTTATCCTTAAGTACTATATGCAGAACCTGGTTCATGTTTTTCATAAATTCATACTCGTAGCTTTGTCTTATCAATCTTGATTGTGATATATATACTATTGTTCAGCATTTGCTTTCAAATCTAGCTTGATTTCTGGAGTAAGTCTTACCTACCACCAAATTCCATAAATTCATTTTCCAGTTATCCATTAAACCAATTTAAGATTTCTCTAAGCTTGACCCTAGCAGTCGATTTTCAACTTTAGTGATAACATCTTCTAGCACCGTTGCCGGGGACAGAGGAACAAAGACATACTTCCCTGGGCTGTACGAAAATGAATATATCCAGAATTTGATGGTGAACAAAGGCTGGTGACATAGTGGCTGCAAATTTCTTCACCGAGCGACTCCAAAGAATCTAGAGGTGACTCCATTTGTTGAGGATCTAGAATGCCATCACAAGATCAAATGAAGGCCATTGTGGCTCAGATGTTTTCACCTCTTGAATTTTCTAAAGTTCTTGGTTTCCCACATCTAGTACCGAGTATGACAGAATGGAGATATTGTTTGCCTATCTTCAGAGAAAGGAGACAAGATAATCCTGTTGATCACCTCATTAAGTTCCATGAATTCATGAATATGCTAGATCTATAGCATGAGGATGTTCGTATGAAGATGTTCATGTATTCATTGGATGGTGATGCACATGAATGGTATTTCTCATTACCTCCTTCCAGTATTTCATCCTTGAAGGATTTTCACACAGTATTCCATAAGCACTATAAAAGGTACTTTTCAACTGAATTTTTATTTGAAAATTTTTGTGAGGAATATGAATTGCATAATGAGACTGAAGATATAGATAGAGAATAAATTGTTCATCACAATCTTCATCAGTTCTCTAATGATCTTCAAGATGATGTGTCTGTTATAGCTGATTTTACCACTCCAGGTGAATCACACTTTGTATGGCCTTGCCCTATCCTGCTGCAAACTCCTTAGACCCCATGGACCATGTTTTGTCCTTTGATGTTTCCTTGATCATCCCTAAAAACATGTGAAAAATGCTATACGTGACTTTTAATCCCTTAATCGCGTATATACGTGGGTTTGACCCCTAAAACTGTGTACATCGGGATGTGTACAAAATCCAAATCCTTTTGGAGTTTTCCTTGACATGGATTCGACTCACTTGACTCCTGGCCTTCCTTATGCCTTGATATCGCTCGGATTCGACCTTTCATTACCCCTTTGAAAAGCTATATAAGGAACTCTATGGTACATTGAAGGCATATGAGAGAATTGAGAGAAAAGAAACTATAGTCCATTGTTGCCAGAACTTATGATTGAGTCTACATCCCTTTGTCCCTTGGAGCACTAGTGTGTTCTTCCCAAGCTTGCCTTTTGCTTGTTAGCTTGCTATCGAGAGATGGAGGATTGAGGTGGTGGAGGCCCAAGTGGGGGATTCAGTTTCTTCGGTTCGCAGACGTGTCGTCAAAGGTTGTATCTATTGTAATCTCTAATTTATATTAATAGAAATATCTTTTCCTGTCCAATAATGTGTGTTTGAATTAACATTTTATCCATGGGATTATTTCAAATGCTTATACATTGTTGATTATATATGCTAGAATAGATCTAACACCATGATATAGTATGCTTGTATTGTTTACTTGTTGTTGAGGAAGTAATTTATCAATTCAAGCTGAAGTTGGAAAGCTCAACGGGGATCTACTTCAACCGTTCGGAATAAGGTACGAGGTCTGATCATTTAGTGTTAGACATTTACTTTCTATTGCAGATTGGAAAAGATTGATTTCTGGAGTCAAGCTGTCTATTGTGGTACTCCAAGTCATAGGAATTTCTCTCCGTAACAGAATTGGTGACTCCGCTGGGGATGTTCCTTGTTTTTATTTGGGGTTTGCGGGCACAATCAGCTTGATATTATTGACTTTCTCTTTGTTTCTCCTTGTTTCTGTGTTGCATTTTATGGTATGTTCATCCATTGACACTCCCCTTTATTTGTTTGACCCTTGGCCTTCTTTTTATCACTGCCTTCTCTGTATACGTAGGTTTTTGGCCAAAAGTCGCATAGATAGGCGAGTTTTTGGCCAAAAGTCGCGTAAATACGTGGGTTTTTGGCCAAAAGTCACGTATACACGCAGGTTTTTGGCCAAAATCCATGTATACACGCAGGTTTTTGGCCAAAAGTTGTGTATATACGCAGCTGTTCTTTAAACAGTCGCGTACATCCTCCCTTTTGGTGAGTTTGATGTTGTGGGAAGTTGCTAGGTGGGTTGTGAGTGTGGTTGGGTCTTCCTTGGGTTTGATGTTGTCTGTTGGATGCTTCTTTTGTGACCAGAGACCGCTTTTTCATTGATTTTTCTTTGAAAGTAGTTTTAGTCATTTATCCTTTTTGTTTTGCCATTAGTGCATTACTCTTTTTTGTCTCGGTGTCTTGCTGGGCTTGTGTTTTATACTTGCTGCATAGACTGAGAGTTTTAGATGACTTTTATTGGATTTTTCATTCTTTTATATTGAAAAATACAAAGTAGTTGCACTCTTAGTTGCATCTTAGATATGGATTTGAGGAGGTACTTGCATTGGATTGCTTGGATGAGAGTTGTGCTTAGGATTTCATATAGGAAGGATGGCATTGGCATTCAGAAAAGGAATGATTTTTTATGCATCTCATGTAGTGGCATACCCTGTTTTTAATTTGACAAAGATTGTACTTAGCATTATTTGTTATGGTGTGCACTTTTAATTCACTGCTTAGTCATAAATTCATTAGTTGCATGACCATTTCCCTTTGATTAATTACATCCAATTAAAATCAACACATAATAAAATGAATTACAGTCTTTTCTTTTATAGGGTGCACCAACAAGATTAGGTTTTAGGGTCTTGGAATAGTTCATTGTGAGTAAATTCTCCAAGACCACTAAACAACAACATGCATGTGTCTGTCTAGGTGATTGTGTGAAATCCTTGGTATAACCAGTGTTTCTCAAGATCCTCCTCTCAAAAGGGAGTTGAGCACGAGGCAGTGTGAGTGGTTATTGATTGGGATGACCCCTAGTCATAACTGAGTAGCACCGGAGATATTTCTAGGATTGTATTCGTATCTGGGGGCTCTTTAGAGAGTTTCAAGCTTTGCTACCCTGCCCATACGGTCAATCCCTCCTGCGACTGTCCGCCTGAGCATTGATTATATTGAGGTGACCGTATTGGCCTCACCTAGGATATCGAGGGGGTACTTTGCAGGGGTTATTCTGTAGGTGTCCCGGCCAGGTTGGGGTTGGACAGCACAGTCGCTTTATGTGTTGAAGCTGAGGGCCACAATAATTGGTTATGTACCTCTGCTTGTAGTGTATGGGAGTTTCAAGCCTCTCCTAGGCGAGACATACCTACTACATTCAGGAGCTCACATATCCTCCCCTTGGTTTACTTGTATTTTGGCTGTATTTTCTTAGGAGTGGCTCTTTGTGCACTAGTTGGCCTTTGGGATCGTGGTTACTTGAGTATATTTATGCTCTCTCGATTTTGGGTCCTTTTATTTTTGTCATGCTTGGTATCCTATCACCCGTCCTTGGTCCTAGTATGGACCCTGGTTTCAAACTTGGGGGCATCACAACCCCTTACCGTGCTCATAGATTTGGGAGTGTTCACATTTTTCCCTCTACTCCATTTGTGGAGGATGTTGACTCCCTTCTCTCAGTCTTTACACCGGTGGTCACCATCACAGGGGTGGTAGTGGATGCGTGAACGTTGGGCCTACACCTTATTTTCCTTTTTATGTCCCATCGTTTACTGCTTTGTTTCCTTTATGTGCAGTTGTCATGATCATTCCTCCATATATCCTATAGTTTGGATTCCTTATTGACTATTTTGGGTTGTTTTGGACTAATATGGTTGTCATGTAGGATTTGGTTTTTGTACACTCTCTCCGAGGATTCGACCCATTCGTGCCTATCACAGGTATTATGTCTGAACTGGCATATAGGTTAGAATATCACATCCGCTTGCACTTATGCATTGCCTTATGACCATTCCATCTTAACCTTAGGTACGAACCCATTCTATAGTATCACAGAACCTTCATGTTGTTGTTAGAAGTGGTACTATGTGAATGGTCGAGCTTTCCTATACATGGGTGTACTAGTTAGCTCCCCTTTGCATTTGGTACCCATGTTGTGAGTCCTCTCTTAGGTCCAGGAGTCCCTTTTAGTCCCACCATGTCCTTGAGCAAGAGCCTCATACTCCTCTTGAACTTTATGCTGGCCATTTCCCCGGGACTCCCCTATGTCAAGTTGTAATTGCATTATCATGAGCTTTGCTTGCCTCATTGAGCCTTACGCCGGCTTCCCTGACATTGAGTTTCAGCCATATAGCTTGAGCTTGTCTCATGTCTAGCCATGCAGAGCCATTTTATTTATCCTTTGCAACTTGATTCTCTATCTTTACCGGGAGGGGATTTTCCCCTGAGTGTCGATATCCTACACATGTATCCTTGCATTGAGCATAGGTATGTTCCACTGCTTGGAACTAGTTTGTTTTCCCTTATGACACTCGTCTCCTCCTAGTTTGTAACTATAAATAAATTTTATTCTTTTTCAATCTTTTTAAATAACTGAAAAAGTCCAAAAAAAACAAAACAAAACAAAAAGCCGAACAAGGAAAGAGGTTATCTTTGGAAACTGTCGAGTCGTGTCTCCTTCGAACAGAGCACTATATATCACATCCATTGGTTGGGTTATAGTTTGAATTTAGGAGCTGTATTCGTTTATCTGAGTTTATCTCCACCGACTAGTTAAGCTTCCAGTCCCTATGGAGCCTCTGTCGATGCCTCCTGTGTCGCAGAGATGTCCCCATTTATATATGGAGTCTATGCTCCCTTCATTCAGTCACCATAAACCATTATGCTCTTGTTCGAAGGAAGTTGAAGCTTGAGTCGGCCATTCCTCAGTTATCTTGACTTTTCATGTCGGCCATTCCCGGTACAGTTACTGGTTCGTGCACCTTATGATCGAGTTCTTCCACATTATATAGCTTTGCTGAGTACCTCATGTTGGATGATGGGGGATGCCTTAATTCCCTCCTTCTAGCAGATTTCATCCCATTGACTTTAGATCATTTATTCTGGGATTGGAATCTAGAGTCATTTTGAGTTCCTTGAGACTTGTAGTCATCAGTGGCAGGTTCTCTTGCCATTGACAGTCTTTGGGAATACATCAATGTCCCCTGATTGATGGATCCTATCAAGTGTTTGACCTCAACACATTTATTCACACTTGTTAGTTTGCAATCTAGTACCTTGATTCCCATTTTCATTATCAGTGGGTGATCTCATGTCTGTTAACGGTATACATCAATGACCAGTAATCAGATGATGGACTACTATGTTTGACCTCGACACCTCTATTCACATAGTAGGACATGTACTCGTAGCGGTGTGTGTAGAAGACCTTCCAGATTTGTGGCATCTCTTATATGCTACCTCCTTGATCGTGCCATTGTTCATGAGATTTAAGCTCTCGTGACTTGATTCCAGTATATGTCAGACATTTCCAGCCATTATGGATATTTTGATCTATTATATATCTTCAGCCATTATGGAGATCATGGTCCTCTGTATATATTCATCATGGAGATTCTGATCTATGTATATTGTACGTGGCGATGACCACTTATGTGATATCTTGTATCATGCCTATTCATGGCCATTGTACTCTTATGTATCCGGGACTGCTATATATATTTGCAGTTATGTGTAGAGTTGTAGCATTGTACTATGCTGATTGGGTGGCTGGTCTTCCATTTGGGATCCTTCATTACTCCACTTCTGGGATGGACTTATAATGTACTTCGGCCATCATATGACCCCTCTGACCTCACACATTAGGGGGCATCTGTTATAGCTGATTTTACCACTCCAAGTGAATCACAATTTGTATGGCTTTCCCTTGTCCCGCTGCAGACTCCTTAGACCCCATGGACCATTTTTTGTCCTTTGATGTTTCCTTGATCATCCCTAAAAACATGTGAAAAATGCTATACATGACTTTTAATCCCTTAATAGCGTATATACATGGGTTTGACCCCTAAAACCGTGTACGTCGAGATGTGTACAAAATCCAAATCCTTTTGGAGTTTTCCTTGACATGGATCCAACTCACTTGACTCTTGGCCTTTCCTATGCCTTGAGATCGCTCGGATTCGACCTTTCACTACCCCTTTGAAAAGCTATATAAGGAACTCTATGGTACATTGAAGGCATATGAGAGAATTGAGAGCAAAGAAACTATAGTCCATTGTTGCCAGAACTTATGCTTGAGTCTGCATCCCTTTGTCCCTTGGAGCACTAGTGTGTTCTTCCCAAGCTTGCCTTTTGCTTGTGAGCTTGCTATCGAGAGATGGAGGATTGAGGTGGTGGAGGCCCAAGTGGGGATTCAGTTTCTTTGGTTTGCAGATGTGCCGTCAGAGGTTGTATCTATTGTAATCTCTGATTTATATTAATAGAAATATCTTTTCCTGTCCAATAATGTGTGTTTGAATGAATATTTTATCCATGGGATTATTTCAAATGCTTATACATTGTTGATTATATATGCTAGAATAGATCTAACACCATGATATATAGTATGCATGTATTGTTTACTTGTTGTTGAGGAAGTAATTTATCAATTCAAGCTGAAGTTGGAAATCTCAACGGGGATCTACTTCAACCATCCGGAATAAGGTACGTGGTCTGATCCTTTAGTGTTAGACATTTACTTTCTATTGTATATTGGAAAAGATTGATTTCTGGATTCAATTTTTTTGTTGTGGTACCCCAAGCCATAGGAATTTATCTCCATAACAGTGTCTTCCCATAAACATGAACTAGAAATGGATAATGAAGAAGCTGTGGATTCAAAATTTGCTAAAGAAAATGAGGAAGCAAACTTGTTATATGTCGTTTCTTCCTTTAATTTTGTTTTACATGAGGAAAAGTTTCAAAAGTATGTTATGAAATTTGATGATAGCATTATAGAACTGCTATCTTCAATTTTGAAAACCGATCAAGTTGCTCATGCGTTGTCATCCTTCCAAGAAACTCATGAAGTGAAATTTTATAGAGTTCAAATTTCAAAAAGTTTTGAAGGTCAAATCTTTAATGATGAAATTTCACACACTCTTTTGGAAAATTTGGAGAGTCAAGAAAATACTCTTCATGATGTTTTTTATCAACCTATTTATGATGAATATTCAAGTGATGAAGAAAGGAATTCTGAATATATATATATTGAATTTTTCAACAATCAACCAGTGTATGCCAGTTCTAAATCTAATGATGAGAAATTACCAAATCAGTCTGTTATATTTTCTTCTTCATCGAATGTTAACCGGCAGATTGAAGAACATCATGAAGTAGAGGTTACTGATATTCAAAATTTAGGAATTCATAAAGATCAGCCTAAGTGTGATAGGTATTTTGATGAAAAAGAGCAGTTTTTTCAAACACCTATCGAACCCTTCAGTTATGGTGCTATATGAGACAGTGACACTCATGAGAAAGAAAGAGGAGAGAAATACTCAATGGAAACTCTTGAACACCATATTTCTACATCAACGTTTGTTGATATTTTCAACAATGATCTACTCTTTGATAGTAATCGATCAGGTTTTAAGGAAGGAAGTGACAAAGAATTACTAGAACTATTCATCCAGTTCTCATCAGTCGAGCAATACTTTTCAGAAATCAGTAAGCTTGGATTCACAGAAAACAAGCAACAGGAAGAGCTCATTTTTGGTAATTTTTATGACCCCTTTGCAAGTTATTTAGATTCAATAGTGAACTATAAATATTCTATCATTAATTCTCTAGAGACAAATTTCGATGGAGGTGAGTATGAGTTATGCTTTTCAACATTTATGATTGTGTATATGCTCAAAGTTAGAAGCAAGTTTTGGTTGGTTGATCGAATTTTTGCATGGCTACATTGGAAATGGGATTATACTTGATCAAGCAGAGTTCAGTGATTAGAATAGTAGTGTGGATAAATAAGCTTGATGATTCAAGCATTACCTTAAGTTTGCAGTATGAGCAGTTTGAATTTGTAGTTTGCTTTTGCAGTATAAGAAGAGCAGGTTTTCAAGGTTTGAAATAGGTTAGGAATGAGATAAAAAGACTGTTGGAGACATTTACCATCATACTCACTCTTTCGGTCAAATTGGCCTAGTTAAAACACTATCCTAAGTTTAATTGACATCAGTGGAGCATTAATTACCATCATCCCAGTCACTACCATGCCTACCTACAGTCAAGGAGGCTAACTTAGCCTTCTCCTACAGTCAAGGAGGCTAACTGGAGCAATCCAAGGATGATCTGTGTGACATTAATGCACCTAATTGCTAACTGGTGGTTACTTTCAGTTCAACAAGTCAGTTACAGTCAGTTAAGGTGCCTCCATTCATTAAATATATTATTTAATGATTATTTATTATTATTTAATGAACTGGAGTTAACAAGGCGCCTCCACCAACTTCTGATGGTCAGTTCAGCTTCAGTTAACCTCATCAGGGTTCATTGGAGTTATGCAGTACTAGCACTTGATGGTTGGTTTGCTATGACATGTGTTTGGTCTCCTTCAGTTGAGATTAAGTCATTTATTGTACTCCAACTTCAGTTAGGGTTTGGTGAGTCAATTAGGGTTTTGGTCAAGTGGTTAACTGAGTGAGATTGCATGGAAAAGAGTCAGTTAAGCTAGACTCACTCATTGAATTTGAATTGTCCCTTAGGTATTCGAATTCTTCATGGAGTTAAGCCATTGATCTGCATGGATATTGTAACCATTTTATTGTTTATAAAATATACAGAGAGGAAACCTATTTTGGTTTTCAGTTATTTCCAAGTTATTTCCAATTCATGAGTATTTGTTAATAATTCTTTGATGATTTTGATTCCTAGTTCCTAGATCATGTGCAAGAATTAATATGGTATTAGAGCATGCGGTGGGATGAAGAACAATCTCTCAAGAACAAGCTTTTTGACAGATTTCTCCATGAGAAGTGAGCAATAGCTCAAAATTCCAGCACTGCACCAGAAGCCAAGGCTTACCACTCAATATCCCAAGTAAAAAACTTGTTGATCAAGCTTGCTTGATTGATTATGCTGGGTGTGATGAAAGCCTAGAATGTGCAGGCTGTCCGACCTTATTTTGCCCTTTTTTTTTTATTTTCAAGTTTCTACAGGTGAAGCATTCTCTACAGCAAATCCAGATGTCCTCCTCAGTACCTATGTTGACTCCATTCAATTTCCACACATGGAAAGATAAAATGGAAAATCAGCTGAAATGCAAAGGACTCTTTAGAGTCACCATGGACACTGAACCTGAGCCTGGATCCGCCATAGAAAAATCAAGATTATTGAACAAGAAGGATGAAGCCTTTGGTTTCTTATGCCTCTCTATTTCCGATGACCTTCTCTTCCATCTTACGGATTTGAAGACACCGAAAGAAATATGGGAAAAATTGGAATCTCTGTATGGAAAGCATGATGACATGAGAGTTTATCAACTCGAAAATGAACTCATGTCTCTCCAACCTTCCAATTTCGAGACTCTGAATGAATTCTTTACAAAGTTCAAGCATATTGTTTTTCTCTTGAAGCAATGCAAAGTGGAGAAGGAAGATGATCAGCTCATCCTAGCCATCCTCTCCAAACTTGGGGCTGATTATTCAGTTTTTGTTTCTATATTCCGTGTGGGGAAGCTCACAACACCTGGATGGAATATGCCTACACTCAATGCCTTCATTGAGTCCCTAACTAGTGAACATGACAAGCTTGTCCAGATGGGGATCATCCGATATTCCCGTGATCAAGCCCTACATGTCTTGGGGCCTAAAGATATGAAGGGTAAAGGAAAGCAGTAGAAAAATCAGAAAACTAAATTTGATGCTCCAAATCCTAGATTTGAAAATCAGCAGCATGATGAATCTTCTGGCTCAAGGAAGAACAAAGGAAAAGGGCACAATGGGAAAGAGAAAGTCAAGTGTTCTTACTGCGGGAAGGTTTTTCACCCTGAACATGCCTGCATGAAGAAAAATCTTGATGAAGCAACCTCTCTCCTTGAGAGGAATCACATCAATCTTCCGGAGAGCTTTCGGAGGAGAGATCACCAAGATTGGGAACCACCACATGAGAAAGGTCATGCCCTCATGGCAAGCACTTCAAAGTCCAAATCACTGCTGATTGACAGTGGAGCTTCGAATCACATGATGGCTGAAAAAGACTCCTTTTCATCCTTGGATACCAGCAAATCCATCCCCATCCACTTGGGATATGGCTCCACCATCATTACCAAAGGACAAGGTACTGTAGATCTAGAAAATGGTTTTTTTTCTAATGTTTTGTATGTACCATATCTAGCAGCAAATCTCCTTAGTGTCTATCAAATGACACATACAGGAATGCCTAAGAGGGCCTCTTTCAGCCCAAATGATGTGGAGATAATAGAAATTGCATCCGGGAAACTCATTGCAAAAGGCCATGCAAATCATCATGCAAAATCCTATGAGTTCTCTCACTTTGTTGCGGATGCAAAGCCCACCGCTTTGATAACTCATGGAAATGAGGTTAGTATGCTGTGGCATGAAAGGTTTGGCCATATTAATTTCAAATATTTGAAGCAGTTACAGAAAAACTCCATGGTTGAAGGCTTTCCGGTCATCAAGGCAACCACAGGAGTCTGCAAGGGCTGTGTGATTGGAAAACACCCTGAGCACAAGTTCGATCGGGGGAAGGCAAACCGAGCTACAAGCATATTGGGGCTGATACATTCTGATATCAGTGGTCCAATTCCTGTCACATCCATGAATGGATCAAGGTACCTCCTTACCTTTATTGATTATTTTTCAAGGTATACATGAGTTTTCTTTCTCAAAAAGAAATCAGAAGTATGTGAGAAATTTTCTGAATTGAAGGCTTTGATCGAAAATGCCTCTGGGCTTAAGATCAATATCTTGAGATCTGATAATGGAGGGGAGTATGTTAGTAATGAGTTTCTGTACATATGATCCCAAAGTGGTATTCAGGTCCAACATTCAATTCCCTACACTCCCCAGCAGAACGGAGTAGCGGAAAGGAAGAATCGGTCTCTCAAAGAGATGACCACCTGTATGTTGGAGTCAAAGAAGCTTGCTGCCAATTTGTGGGCTGAAGCCATGCATGCTGCAGAATACATTCAGAACAGGGTGCCACATTCATCAGTGAAAGGAAAGACTCCTTTCAAAGCATACTTTGGACACAAGCCAGATGTGTCGAACCTACGGGTGTTTGGGTCCACTGCATGGGCCCGGATTCCGCTTGATAAAAGAAGGGCTTTGCAACCGCAAAGCATAGAAGGTCTGTTTATTGGATATCTTGATGAATATAAAGGATTCAATATATTGGCTATCAATACCAAATATATCATCATTGAGATAAGTGTCAAGTTCGATGAGCCTCTTCAGGAGGTGGAACTAGTGGAGGAGAAAACTGCTGAAATTCCTTCCTATTCCACTGAATATTTGGATGATGAAATTGGGGGTGATGACCCTGATTTGGATACTCTGATTTCTGATATCAGTGTGTAGAAAACATCAAATAATGAATCAGAACCTGAAGTGCAAAATCATCTTCCTACATGGGCCCGACAGACACTCTCCTCCGCAGGAGACAACATTGGAAATCTGGATGATCCAAGGAGAACCCGATTTCCAAAGAGCAGGTATTGCACTCTCTTGTTCTTATAATTTGCTGTCCAAAACTTGATATTTTATGATTAGTTCAAATCCAAAATCCTACTACCATGCTCGTAAGGATCCAAGATGGCAAGTTGCCATGGATGAAGAGATGAATTCTCTTCAGAAAAACACTACTTGGGAGCTAGTTCCTCTTCCTCCGGGAAGGAAATTGGTTCAATGCAAGTGGGTGTTTCAGACAAAGGTTGATGCTGATGGAAGCACCTGAAAATATAAGGCAATTCTAGTAGCAAAAGGTTTCTCTCAGGTCCAAGGAGTGGACTACCATGAGACCTTTGCACTGGTTGCAAAAATGGACTCCATCCACCTTGTTTTGGCTATTTCCGCATCCAAGCACTGGGAGGTGCATCACATGGATGTTAAGTCAGCCTTTATGCATGGAGATCTTCATGAGGAGATATAAATGAAGCATCCTAAGGGCTACATCACTGATCCATCTTTGGTTTGCAAGCTAAAGAAGTCACTATACGGGTTAAAACAGGCCCCAAGAGAGTGGTATTCCAAGATGGATGCCTTCCTTCTCTCGCAAAACTTTTAGAGATGTAGATCAGATCCAAATGTGTATTTACAGCAGCATGATGGTCATATAATTATCATTGTTTTATATGTTGATGACTTACTGATCACAGGTAGCACAATTTCCTCCAGTTCAACCATCAAAACTGCTCTCCACAATGCCTTTTAAATGAGTGATTTGGGGCTTCTAAAACAATTTTTGGGGCTCGAAATCGAGCAAAATTATGATGGGATTATGGTCACTCAATAAAAATACATTTCAGACCTGTTATTCAAGTTTAACATGGCTGAATTTAGGCCTGCACCATTCCCTTTCCTTTCAGGGATCAGCCTTGAAGAAGGAAAAAGCACACCTCCCATGGACTGCACTATCTATCAACTGCTAATTGGTAGCTTGTTGTACTTGACACATTCTAGGCTTGATATTTGTTATGACATGAATGCTGTATCAAAATACATGCAGCAGCCTCATGATATTCATTGGAAGGCAGCCAAGAGGATCCTCCAGTACATTCAGGGAACCAGGACCTACGACATTCACTATGCTGCAGACTCCGAGCTAGAGCTGGTTGGATACACAGATTCTGATTGGGCGGGTGATTCTATTGATCGAAATTCAACTTCCGGATATGTATTCATGTTTGGTGATGGCCCTATTTTCTGGTCAAGCAAAAAGCAGGCTGCCATAGCACTATCTTCAGCAGAGGCCAAGTATCGAGGAGCGATGAATGCTTGCATCCTAGCGGTTTGGTTGCAAGGCATTCTTTCAGAGTTTGATCTTGGTAGTAATTTTTCCACTGTCCTCTTTTGTGACAACCAGAGTGCTATTAAGATATCCATGGATCCAGTTACCAGGCAGAGGACCAAACATGTAGAGATTCACATGCACTACATCAGGGAGCTAGTGCATGACAGGACCATCATTCTGCAATACTGTCCGACTGATGAGCAGATTGCAGACATCTTCACCAAGAGCTTTTCAGAAAAAAGTTCACTTACCTCCGTTCACTGTTGGGGGTGAGTTCATCAGGGTGATCTAGACTACTTTCAGTGTTCAGCTTGAGGGGGGGTTTTTTCCCACTGGGTTTTCCCTCTTTTCCTCACTTAGTTTGTTTTGAGAATTGTTTCAGTTGCTTTATTGTACAGGGTGACCTATGGCCTTTGTTGCCAGGGCCCTAGCATTTTATGCATCTATGTTTTCTAACTCTTCCTGAGTATAGCTTAAGGGGGGGTGTTGGAGACATTTACCATCATACTCACTCTTTCGGTCAAATTGGCCTAGTTAAACCACTATCCTAAGTTTAATTGACATTAGTGGAGCATTAATTACCATCATCCCAGTCACTCCCATGCCTACCTATAGTCAAGGAGGCTAATTGGAGCACTCCAGGGGTGATCTGTATGACATTAATGCACCTAATTGCTAACTAGTGGTTACTTTCAGTTCAACAAGTCAGTTACAGTCAGTTAAGGTGCCTCCATTCATTAAATATATTATTTAATGATTATTTATTATTATTTAATGAACTGGAGTTAACAAAGCGCCTCCACCAAATTCTGATGGTCAGTTCAGCTTCAGTTAACCTCATCAGGGTTCATTGGAGTCATGCAGTACTAGCACTTGATGGTTGGTTTGCTATGACATGTGTTTGATCTCCTTCATTTGAGATTAAGTCATTTATTGCACTCCAACTTCAGTTAGTGTTTGGTGAGTCAATTAGGGTTTTGGTCAAGTGGTTAACTGAGTGAGATTGCATGGCAAAGATTCAGTTAAGCTAGACTCACTCATTGAATTCGAATTGTCCCTTAGGTATTCAAATTCTTCATGGAGTTAAGCCATTGCTCTGCATGGATATTGTAACCATTTTATTGTTTATAAAATATATAGAGAGGAAACCTATTTTGGTTTTCAGTTATTTCCAATTTATTTCCAATTCATGAGTATTTGTTAATAATTCTTTGATGATTTTGATTCCTAGTTCCTAGATCATGTGCAAGAATTAATAAAGACTCCATCCCAATGGATACAAGGCACTGGTATTTCTTATTTTAACCTTCAAAGAAGTGAATGGTAGGTAGGACAGGGTGTAGATATCAGAGATGGTTTCAGAAGAAGGCACTAGGTCTGCTTGTTCTTAGCATCTCATAGGGAGCATGCCATCCCTAGACGAAGCCAGATGTTGTCACCAGGCCTGCCTTCTGCTACCGAAGTCTTCAACATTGCTATTTTGCTAAAACTTTGAGTGTTTTTGTAATCTTGATATTGAAAGAAACTTCAAGGGAAAACTTGAGTTATTTATTCTCCAAAGAAATTGCACACAAGAAAGCAATAGTATACAAGTGTTGCAAGCATTCATTCCCAAGTGTCATGACATACCACGCAGCAAACGCCCAATGTCTAAGTGTTCTTTATAGCCAACGCATCAGATGCATCCACATGATCGATGTTGTTTATGTTGCCTTCATTTGTTCGAAGATACACACCGGAAAAATGGAATCCCGGGACTTTACCCATTCAACCCAAAAGTGCTAGAATTGATGCCATCCGTCAAATGAATGGACGCATGAGTGAAAGTTGGTATTTAAAACCATATTTGGCAGGCACAAAATTAACAAACCACTAAGGTATTCTTAAGATTGAGAAGTGTTAAAGCCACTGGTTCAAGATTTAATGCAGAGTACCTAGGGAAATAAGCCAAAACCCCTTCAAATCATGATCAACTTCAATGAGGAAATTACTAATTACCAAGGGTAATAAAAGTGTCTAGGTGTGAGTTGTGTTTACATGGAGATCACCGAAAGATAAAAATGCAGGGCTGTCAGTTCGAATAAAGGATGTATTCATCAAATAAATTGACACGTTGATGGCTTGATTTTAAGAGGCCCGATTTTTAGCATTTAGTTCTCAAGGATTAGCACTTGAAGAATCGATTTTAGGTCAGAGTATTGTACAAAATTAAAGGAAAAAAATCGAGATTCTGAGGCAGCGTTTTAGTTTCTGAAAATTGTAGGTGGTAGAGCACCCTATAGTATGCATCTTGGACAAATAAACACCATGCTACTAGAAGTCTTTTATCCTGATTTTGGATAAGTGTTGATAGAAGCCTCTCAGTCCCAAATTCTGGATAGTCAAATAGGTTGCTTAAAAAAGAAAAATGATTTGAAATTTGCTGGATTCATTTCAGAAACATATTTTGAGTTATCTTTTTGCCTTATTTATCAAATTTGATCCATTTCTCATGGATATGAAACCTCCTTTGTAAGTAATGTAATATCTATAAATGATGATCTAAGAGGCTTGTATAGGGGAGAGGTACCAACTGAGAGGGCTGAGGCAGGATTTGAACATTCTGATACTGGAGTGGTAGGAGCATGTATGCACTCTATTTTTGTTAGCTGCTTTGAAATGATTATGTTCATATGACCCGCCTTTCTGTCTTAATAATTGAATTTCATGTGTTGTGATTTTGTCTGGTGTATGGTCATATTAATCCATTTCTAGATTCTCACGATTAATGTGAAGTTATCCTTAAGTACTATATGCAGAACCTAGTTCATGTTTTTCATAAATTTATACTCGTAGCTTTGTCTTATCTGTCTTGATTGTGATATATATATTGTTGTTCAGTATTTGCTTTCAAATCTAGCTTGATTTCTGGAGTAAGTCTTACCTACCACCAAATTCCATAAATTCATTTTCCAGTTATCCATTAAACCAATTTAAGGTTTCTCTAAGCTTGACCATAGCACTCGAGGTTCAACTTTAGTGATAGCAGGGAACATTTTTCATTTGTATGAATGGAAGCTAATAGTCCACCATTGAGCATGGCACCTATCTACATTTGCATTTCAAACAGTTGGGTATTCGGCTTGTCACTGAGCCAATCCACTTTCATGATTAATTTAACTCCTTGAGTTAATTCAAAGAATCCCTCATTGTGTCCATGCATTACATCTAGTCTATGCCTCGTTGAGTCAATGCTGTCAATTAATTTGTCACGTTGTTCAATGTTCAAGGGGAACCTCCTCTGTAGTCTATCTCTACAGTTACCTTACCTTCCTTCGAGTTGGTCACATTTGAATCAGTCCTATGGTTGTTTTCATCACTTCAACATCATATTTTGTTCCATATTTTGTGTTGATGATGGGGGAAACATCATGGCCATCCTACGACGAGTTTATTCATGTCGATGCCAACACATCATCTGGGAATTAGACTTAGAAACCAAATCAAGTACCTTGAATCCTGCATGCCTCAATTGAAGGTTTCCTTGCTTTTAATAGTGGGCTTTCATCAATGGCCCCTCATTGAAGGATTCTGGTGAGTGTTCAATTTCAAGTCATCTATTCACATTCAGAGGAATGTACTAGGATACCTTGGGATTCATTGACATTAATGATTAGCTCACGCTTGCTTGTTAACAGTATACATCAATGAATGATAATCAAGTGGTTTTTACCATGTTTGACATTAGGACATCATTTCACATGGATAGAATCATATCATTTGATATTGGAATCAAGACCCTGAGTAGTTAGGTATTCACTTGAGTATGTGCCTATCCTCAGGTTGCGATGAAGTATTGATTGGAGTCATGACATGGATCCACATTGTATGTCTGGTGGATATGTTCAGGTTTCAAGTCAAGATGACATGGATCTACAATGTATTGGTCCGCAACCATGTGTATCAAATAGTTGGTGACTAGTCATGTGTCAAGTCTTTACTTGCCTATGATTTTGGATCAATATCTGGCAAAGCATTTCACCTATCACATTCCTCTAACTTCATACTCTTGTGGGCATTCTGTTACACCCAAAAATAGTCATAATGCTTAAATCACACAAGGATCTATAAAACAAGGACAACCTCCAAAATCAAGGTAAAGAGAGCTTGGTATTCAAGTAGCTTAGTCATCTAGGGAGAGGATACATTGATGTGTCCTTTTGTTATAGACTTGCACCATGCAGGCTAGGGGAACAAACTATGTCCGCACTGATTGAAATATTCCCGATAACATCCTCCCATATAGATTTGAATGCTTTGCTTTATCAAAGTGATGATGTTGAAATTCTTGTTGGACAAGGCTCCAGACTTGTGTGTCAAGTCAATATTCTCATGTGGACCTCTAGTTGTAGTAGGTACCCATGGGGTGGACCTCTCATATAAAGGTAATGCTTTGCATGTTGAAGAATTTAATGTTGTGTGTTGTATTGCTAACCATGATCACCGGTTGGTCTTAAGTCTCCCCTAGAGACTGGCCACCTCTAGAGTGAATTACTTTAGCATATGATCACTTCGTCTAGAGTAATATAATATGATCACAACATCCAAAAAATATTCTTAGTATAATATGATGTGATAGATAATTAAAGTTAGCACATATTGTTCATGCAGTAAAAGATAAGAGATAAACATAAATGCATAGAGAACAAGAGAATTGGAATTACTTATGAGAAGACTTAAGTTGACTAAAGTGAACTTGAATTCTTAAATCTTTAGTTAAAATAACAATGTATGTCTAATTTAAAGTTTTAGTTAAAGTAACAATGCATGCCTCAGTTAAAGCTTCAATTAAAGTAACAATGTAAGTCTCAATTAAATATTGTTAAGATTTAGTTAAAGTAACAATGTATGTATCAGATAATTAAAGGATAAATCACAGTGGTTACTTCAATAAATCAATCAGCATGATTTCAATTAAGAATAGTTAACTAAAGTGTTAATAAAAGGAAGTAGTGGTTCCTACTCCACATGGGAGAGGCCATGAATAAGTCGAGGTCGACGGATCAGTAAATTGGCCACGATGACTAAATGGATTTGAATTAACTAAAGTGCTTTTGCATTACGACACTCTAGTTAAACTAAAACATGACACTTAAGTTAAAAGACAACAATTAAGTTTTGACACTTGAGTTAAGGCTATTGCTTAGCATACTAACTAAGTGATCCTACATCCAGTTATGAGGTAAGTACTCTGAAGTCAATAAAGAATTATTTAATGTAAAATAAGAAAGAAATTACACATTGTCTTTATAGGAGTGAAGAAACCAAAGTACAGAGTAATTCTCCATGAAGGCAATTTTCCATAGTTTGCATGGGAGGATAATTCCCCAAGCGGCGATTCACTACACGTTGCATGGAAGTGATTCTTGCTAGTTATTAATTTGTTGAACACATTGCAAAGATCACCCAATTTTTCCCTCTTCTCTACTGCTCCGTATCTACATATGGGGTATCCATTTTTTCTTATCTTGTACCTAGGGTATCGAAAGAACTATGTTATTGTAAAATACATTCTTTTCTATCTTTCATAAATATAATCTAAAGATTTGTTGGGGTTTTTCATCATCATTGTTTTAAGGGTTTTCCCCAAGGTATACCATGTGTTATGGTTAAACGTTCATGTGAATGGTTTATTGATTTCAAGTGCTCTATATTTCTACAATTAAAGTTTTAAATATCAAAGCTCAACTTTTTTTCCCAAAAACCAACATGGTATCAGAGCTTAGGGCGTGATGGAGCTGATTTTTGCAACAAAACTAGAATCCTACATAGATCCTAAGAATTTGATTACAAGTACTTGAAGGTAATGACATCGATATTAGTAAGACCTAAATATCGATTGGAAGGAACTTCAAATATCAACACTTAGAAGTACAAACTAGATCCTTTCCACTAGCTCAAAGAGAAAGGCTTCTAGGTACACCAGAATATGCAAACTAGATCCTTTCCTCTAGCTCAAAGAGAAAGGCACTAGAAATTGACTTTAGGGAAGGTTTATGTAATATATATATTGCCTCTTTTATGAAACATTGTGTAGGAATAATTTCTGCAAAAAACTGTAGAGCTCTGTTTGGCCAGTTGGGGATCCGGAAGTGATATTTCCCAAATCGATACTGCAAACTTTCCTTGTTTTCAACTAGATTTTAATCTAGTAAAATAGGGTCAAATATAGTATTTGAAGGTCGATTCCATACCAATTTTTTGTCTAGTTTATGGATATGGTCTTATTTATTTGATTGGATGAGCATAAGTCATGTTTTCAACCGAAATTACAAAACTATTCAGAATTGAGCCAATTTGAGCATAGGTACATTAAAGCATGAAAGAGAAAGGAAATTTTGTAGAAAAGAGATGGGATTTCATTATCATAAATATGAATAGATTAAATTTATATCATATATGGCATGCTACAGGTTATGGATACCATGGGATCTTCTACCGCACAAAATTTAGTAACTCTAGGGCACATAGAGAAACATAAGCTTAATAGGAGATAGAAATGGAGAATCAAAGATTATTTATTCATAAAAATATTAGATAGGACCATATACAATAGATGTGGATTCCCATATATTATCTATATCATCATACACATGTAGCAGAGAGAGAAAGAGTGAGAAGAGAAAATAGAATATGGCTCTCTAACCCCACAATGGACCAAAATTTGAAGCTCTGAACCCAAATACACTTGCAATAAAAAAATGGGAGTGAAGAAACTTAGAACCGGGAAGACCTTATTATGTATGTATAATATGTATTAAATGAACAAGGACCCACTAATATCATGGTATGACCACCAACAGCAAAGGGTGTGATCATACAATCCCCAACATCAGTATTGGAGAAAAAACATAGGAAAATCTAATTGAAGCACAGTGAAAGGAACTGAATGCTCTTATCCACTTCACTAATCCCTGGTTACTTAGACGCAGAAGGGTGCCATGACCCAACTGTTGTCAAGGGGAACATCACCCAAGACTAGGTATCACTAAGCTTCCCATCCAAATAAACAATATCCAAAAGCATGCATTTTTCATTCACCTTTGCCTTCCTTTATACTTGAAAAGTCTCCAATACCATGGATAAATACCATGGAATAATGAAAACCATGTTCCATTATCACCATTTTCCAATAACATGGACAAATACTATAGAACACCCAAAACTATGCATTGGGTAATTATTGCTCCACTAACTTCATGAGGGTCCCCTCTAACCATTTTGACTTTCATAAATGCACCATCTAGATTCCTTAACCATTTCCTTGTGCACCCTTTGACCCAATTAATCAATAATTAATTAGCTAATTTTCTCCAATTGGATGTAATAATTATTTTGTCTAATTTCTCCATTAATCCAGAATAATATTTTCCTTAGCCAATAATTATAATTTTTGAAATTTAATAATATTACTCGCTAATTTTTCAATTTAATCCCATTTAAATTATTTTCTCCTCCATACATTCAAATTGGGACTTTTGGTGGTCACATTTCCCATTAAAACGACTTAGGAAATTTTAATTTAGGCTCCAATTAATTTCAATTAAGCTTTAAAAACCATACTTAGGCATTTTCTCCTTATTTGTCACTATCAATAATTTTTAATAATTTTTGTAAGGTGACTTAGGAAATTTTTAAACCATAAAAAATATGGGGACATGACAAAGAGGAATGGAAAATCAAAAGCTAGACTACCTCCATCAATGAATAAGACGTTGCTCTTACGGAAAGGATTGATGAGTTAGAGGTTCAGAGCAATTTCTCAATGTAACAATTCACTATAGTCTACATGAGGATTCCTTCACCCATGCATAGATTCACTACCTCATGTATGTGACCAAATTTGCAAGTTAAAGATGTAGTAAGCTTCCATCAAGAAAGAAGATCAAGACCCAAGGACTTCATTTATATTTGCAAGGAAGAAAATATCAAGAGGGAGCCCCCAAAACAATAAAAGGTAAGTATTTGTTCTTTGATTATCACATAAATCAGATATGAATAGTGTTGAATATATTTCATTACAATGATATACATATATGTACTCCTAGAACTAGGAAGTATGTTATAGTATAACATGATGAGCATATCTTATATCTTTCTTTTATTGGCAAATAGTAGAGCTCATGTAGTGCATGTTATAATTAATTAAGTAGCATATGGGGATGCATAACATTTCATGATATATAGATGATGGTTGTACTAAACATTGGTTAAAATGTTTGCATGAATGTGTGAGCTATTTATCTTTACACTGAAATGGTCGGATTATGCAAGGTTGATAATCACTTGACGAAATTTGGCTTGTAGGGAAAGATCATATGCTATAACCCACCATCAGAGAATGACAAGTATTGAATATGGAGTTATTCCAATGGTAGATCCAAAAAGAGAAGAGGACAACGATGGAGCCATATATTAAGAAGGGAAACCTTATTGGTTATAACAAATCATCCAAATCCTACATAATATATGTACTAGACAAAAGGCACATTGAAGTCAGTAGGGATCTGCCATTCCATGAAGAGGATGCATTCAAATGATCAAAAGAGCTTCAGTATGATACATACATGAAATATATTGAGACTCCCATGTTGGAGGACCCAAATTATGGTTTTCCCCATTCATAGGGTTAGAGGAAGAATCCAGAAGTGTTCTCAGATTAGCTAAATTCCTAAAGAACTAGTGGAACTGGTTGAGAGGTCGCTTCATGAATCTCCTATGAGGAGATATTCATGGTGCTGATATACAGAAGGAATCATATTACAGTGTTCAAGAATTGTAGCATGATTCTTGGGTTTAGAGGTGTGGGAGAAATCATATGATATTTTCCTCGGGTAAGGAAATACACAGTAGAGATCCTGAAGAGATTTGAGATGATGGATTGTAAAATCCATGGTCACACATATGATGACAAATTTAAATCTGATTCTTCTTCAGATTTGGAGGATCTCACACATAGTTGAGTAGATCCTATATGTACCTAATTAGCACTAGAACAGATATATTCTTTGTGGTTAGTACATAGAAATGTACAACAAATAATGTCTTGAGGTACCTACATGGTACAATTGGATATGGACTGAGGTATGTCTCAGACAGGTCGTATCCAAGACATGGTGTAGAAAGGATCAGTGCAACTCCAATACATATCCACATACGAGCATATTGTCAATATACTTACGATGCCTCTGTCCAAAATAAAGTTGAGAATTTTCGGGACAATACTTACTCTAGTTGAGAGGGAGTATTGATGTTTATCCTTAGGTAGTAGTAGATAGATAAAACCCCCACTAATATTTCATGTGGGGCATGACTCAAGAGTTCTCCCCAACAGTAAGCCATGTAGTGGTACATGGATCAAACACTAGTTAAGACATACAATATTATATGGCTCAGATGAGCTATGTAGTGGTACATGGCTCAGTTAATCCATGCAATAGAAAAGCCACTCAGTTATGCACAGCTCAAATTAATTCATGCAGGAATACTTGACTGAGATGTTGGTTATTCAAGGTACATGGCTCATCTAGGGTCTGCCATATCTCATTTGGAGAGAATCCACATGAGTAGTGCTATAGTCAAGACCTCATATGACTATCAGATAATATTCAAGGTCTTTGAGACTATCAATGACTATCAGATACTCGAGTGAGTTATAGTCAAGATTGTCGAGGATAAGTCAAACCTCTTGGAGAGTTCAGATAGCCATATAGTTGGATAGTCGAGTACCGTAAGATAGAAAATAAAAATGAAACCAATTTGAAAGTGGTCAGGCCTTGGAGAGCATCACAGAGAATGGAAAGCACACAGAGAACTTCTCTAGGATGTAGAATATTCTAGAATTCAACAAGAAAACGCTGAAAATTGACAAAAGAAAGGTGAGATTTTATTTTTGCAAGAAAATTTCTCATTTGATGTGTTAAGGTTTGGTATTATGTATTACAAATCCATGGTTTCTAGTTTAGGAAAACTACATGAGTTTGAACAGGTATCTCATAGGTTCATTAATGTATTTGATACATAGTAGACCTATTATATGTTATGCTATGAGTCAAATCATGTTTGATATTAGACATAAACATTAAGCATGTGCTTAGGCACCGCAGAGGTATTATTGCTTATGAACACAATTTTTCCTCCAATAGTGAGGTAAAGTTACCTCACTATGGAAACTAGTTACTAAATTTAGGATGGTATTATTACAGTTAGTTCTATAGAAGATAGGTGTATTGGAGCTAGTAATACAAAAGCAAAGTGTATTTTAGCTAGTACTATAGAAGCAAAGTATATTGTGGATAACACTACCTGCTAAGAAGCAGTATCTCTTGAGAAGCTATATGTTGGGTTAAAATATTGAGTTTACATTGATTCGTTGTGAAAAACAAAGCTGCATCAATATTTCTGAAAACCATGTGTTTCATAATAGGTTGAAACACATTGAGATGCAGTATCACTTCATCATAGACATGGTCTAGTAAAAATTCAGTACATTTCTATTGATTAACAGATTTGTTAGTCCTAGGGAAAGGAGAGCATAATTCACTTAGAATTCTTCTTAAGTATGTGAAGAGCTAAGGAAAAAGAATAGAAAGGAGTTGCGACAGAGGTAGCGATAGAAGGAATGAAGAGCGGATGAAGGAAGGAAGAGCAGATGAAGGAAGGATGAGCAGATGAACGAAAAGAAGGAAAAAAAAAATAAAGAAGGAGTTAAGGAAAGAAGAAGTTCAAGAGGAAACTACGAAAGTTGTGACAGAAAAAGATGTGTGACAAAAGGAAGATGTGCACAGAAGGAAGGAATGCGATAAGGAAATGTGTGACAGAATAATAGTACCAGAAGGTGTGCATTGGTATGACGAATGGAAAATGACAATACGGAATAACAACAGAAAGAGAAAGTTTGGGAAGATCATGGGGATGAGGTTGGACAGATTCAGTGGAATCCGCACATATGAAAGCATATTTTTAATTCGGGCCATTAGTGCCTACCGACATGTGTTGCTAGAATAGGAAAGACAGATTGTTGTCTAAGTATAGGAAGTCAGCTGAGAAAGTGACATGCAAAAAGTCTATAAAAGGAGGAACCCAAGCTGTATGTGGGTTAGACATTCTCTTGTATTATTGTCTGTTAGTTTAATAAGTGCATGGAATCGAGTATCTACAGCTGAGTGCGCAAAAGTGTAGCATAAGTTGAGTTGATCTAGGATGTGTGTGAATTGTTAGTAGAGTCAAGTAGAGAGGGAGTATAAGAGAAGATCATAGAGCATGAGAGAAAGAAAGAGTCTCTATAGATAAAGAAGAAGATATAGAATAGATTCTATATATTAGTGTGTAGATAGAAGGTGCATACATTTCTCATGCTAGATAAAGAGCGAAGTTTGTGGTTTTTCCCAGATGGGTTTCCACGTTAACTACTGTGTTGAATGTATGAATGATGAATGTGTTTAATATGCATGTATATATGTTGATGTGAGTGAATGTCTATGTATTTTCTTACAAAGAGTATATTGATATATGTTGCACTGTTATTATGAATGCATGAATGTACTTATGCTGCATTGGGTTGTTGATATAATAACTACATAAGGAGGAATCATGTCATAGCTTGGTTATGTATAATAAGTGTCAAAACCCCACCCATCAGCCTTAGTCGAGCGCCTCGACATGTTGCCAAGGGATAAGAAAATTGAAGAAATCCCCTACCCAACTGCAGAAACCTGGTTCTGGTAGTTACCCATAAGGAAGGTATCTCGAGTGAGACTGCATCTGCACCGCATGTGCTTCTGACCGATCATTGCTTTGTCGGGTCGATATCTTTGGCTTTGTTGTACTAAGCAGAAGGTACTGAACCTAGGTCGAAGGGAACCCGAAAAATCCAACAAATGGTTCTGTCCTACCACTGTGAAACAGTAACTATACCCGATAGAAGAAAGAACCAAAGAAGCTGCAACAAAAGCTACAAAGAAGTTGGAAGATCGAAGGCAAGCAACAATGGAAGATGCACAGAAGATTGAATAGGCAAAATCAGTCTGCGCTAAAAGATGTCTACCAAGTATCTTAGGCTTGGGTATCACTCATATATGATGGAGAGTTAGATAAATTCATAAAGGAGCCATGCACAGCTGAAACATAGGTAAATTAGCTAAAATATGAGATGAAGTAGTTACCGTTAACACAGAAAATATCTAAGGCAACAGATATGAGAAAACTGCAGCAACAAGTAACAATGTTTCACACACAACATCAACACCGTGCATATAAGGTTGAAGAGCTATAGGTAGAAGCTAAAAGAGTTACAAGCATCATTCATCATGTACAACAAAAAGTGCACGAAGCAGTTGCATCAGTAGAGAAGATAACGTCGAAACATGGTAGTTCCTACCTTGTTGAGCAATTGAATAAGACAGAGGAAGAACTGTGGATGGAAGTAGAGAAGGTAGCAAAAATATTGGAATATTTTCACAGTAAATTCGACACAAGTAAATAAATGGAGTAATAGATTCGAGTGAATCAGGACGAGCCACAGGTGAGTGTTTGGGGCCTATTGGGCCTAAGGAAAGGAAAACAAAATTCACTTAGAATTCTACTTAAGTATGCGAAGAGATAAAGCATAAGAAGAGAAAGGAGCTACGACAAAGGAAATGAAAGAAGGAAGGATGAGTCGAAATAGGGGATTCAACTTGTTGAGCAATATCTTATCACATTCATTCATAGAGGTGGCTTTTTAATTGTGAAAAATAAGGTCAATATATTGTAGGTATTGGGGGTAGGGAATACTATATGGGGGGTTTATATGTATTGGAGGGGTTATAAAAAGGGGTTTCTAGTAAAAATAAGGAATATATTGTAAAAATAGGGTTTTTAATTGGAAATATGTATTGCAGGTGGGGAGGAGGTCAACAAAAGGAGTTTTGTAAGTAATTATCAATATCTAATGAAATTAGGGGTATTCTTTAATATCGCATGAGTGAAGGCACTATGACATGGTTTCACTAAGTGAATACCCTGTGTGAGTAGATGAAGGAAAATAAGGAAAATGAGGAGCGATAAAATCATATAAAGAAGGAGTTAAGGAAAGAGGTATTTCAAGAGGAAACTGTGAAAGCCATGAAAGAACAAGATGTGCGACAAAAGGAAGATATGCAACATAAGGAAGGAATGCGACAAGGAAAGGTGCGACGAAATAACAATACCAGAAGGCGTGTAGTGGTATAACTGATGGAAAATGACAGTAGGGAATAATGACCATAAAGAGATAGTTCAGGAAGATCATGGGTATGAGTTTGGATAGATTCGGCGAAAACCGCATGTATGAAAGCATCTTTGTATTTGGGACATTAGTGCCTACTAACATGTGTTGCTAGAATAGGAAAGACAACCTGTTGGCTAAGTATAGGAATTCAACTGAGAAAGAAACATGTAAAGAGTCTATAAAGAGTCTATAAAACGAGGAAACCAAGTTGTATGTGGGTTAGACTCTCCCCTGTATTGTTTTCTGTTAGTTTTCTAAGTGCATGGAATTGAGTATCCATAGCTGAGTGTGCAAAAGTGTAGGAGAAGTTGAGTTGATCTAAGCTATGTGCAGATCATTAGTACAGTCAAGTAAGGAGGGAGTAGAAGAGAGGATTAGAGAGCATGAGAGGAAGAAAGAGTCTGTGTAGATAAAGAAGAATATTTAGAATAGATTTTGCAGCTTAGTGCGCAAACAAAAAGTGCATACATTTCTCATGCTAGATGAAGAGTGCCTTTGTGGTTTTTCCTGGATGGGTTTCCACGTTAACTACTGTGTTGAATGTGTTTAAGATGCATGTATATATGTTGTTGTGAGTGAATGTCTACGTATTTTCTTACAAAGAGTATATTGATATATGTTGCACTATTATTGTGAATGTGTGAATGTACTTATGATGCATTGGGTCATTGATATAATACTTGTACAAGGAGGAATCATGCCACATCTTGGATGTGTAGAATAAGTGTCAAAACCCCACCCATCAGCCTTAGTCCAGGGCCTCAACGTGACACCAAGGGATGGGAAATCCCCCACCCAACTACGAAAAATTGGTTCTGGCAGTTACCCATAAGGAAGATATCTTGGGTGAGACTGCATCTCCACCGTAGGTGCTACCGATCGCGCCTTGCTTTGTCGAGCCGATATCTTGGGCCTTGTTGCGCTAAGAAGAAGATACTAAACCAGGGTCAAAGGGAACCTGGAAATCCAACAATCTTGCTTATGAAATTGTAAATGTGTTAACAAATCCACTTTTTGTGATGAAGTATACGTACTTTTGAGACAAGCTTGGTGTTGCAGAGAATGCCTCCTTCACTGAGAGGGAGTGTTAAATATACATCACCATGATTCATTCTCCAAGCCAATCTTATGTAGCAGAGATTGGTCCTCATGTGTTGATGTATTATTCCTGAGTGGGACTCAAGAATCTTGGAGTAGATTCTTGAGTTGGACTCAAGTATGAATAATCCTTTCGTATAAAGGTTATTCCTCCCATATAGAGGTGAATTCCCTGATTTATCAAATTTATGATGTTGTAAAGTCTTGTTTGGAAAAGGATCTAGACTTGTGTGTCAATTCAAGATTCTCATATGGACCTCCAGTTATAGTAGGTACCCATGGGGTGGACCTCCCATTAGGTAATGCTTTGCATGTTGAAGCATTTAATGTTGTGTGATGTATTGGTAACTATGATCACCAATTGCTATTAAGTCTCCTCTAGAGACTGGCCACCTCTAGAGTGAATTACTTTAGCATATGATCATTTGGTCTAGAGTAATATAATATGATCACATCATCTTATAAATATTCTTATTAGAATATGATATGATAGATAATTAAATTTAGCACATATTGACCATGTAGTAAAAGATAAGAGATAAATATAAATACATATAAAACAAGAGAATTTGAATTGCTTATGTGAAGACTTCAGTTAACTTTAGTGAACTTGAATTGTTAAAGAGTCAGTTAAAGATTTAGTTAAAATAACAATGTATGTCTCAGTTACATATTTAGTTAAAGTAATAATGTATACATCAGTTAAAGTAAAAATGTATGCCTCAATTAAATATTGTTAAGCTTTAGTTAAATAAACAATATATACATCAATTAATTAAAGGAGAACTCACAGTGGTCACTTTAGTAAATCAATCAACATGATTTTAGTTAAGAATAGTTAACTAAAGTGTTAATAAAAGGAACTAAATAACTAAAGTGTGTTTGCATTACGACACTTTAGCTAAACTAAAAGACAACAATTAAGTTTTAACACTTGAATTAAGGCTATTTCATGATGACACTTAAGTTAGCATACTAACTAAGTGATTCTACATCTATCCATGAGGCAAGTTCACTCTAAAGCCAGTAAAGCATTATTTAATGTCAAAGAAGAAAGGCATTGCACAATGTCTTTACAGGATTGAAGAAACCAAAGTACAAAGCAATTATCCATGAAGGCAATTCGCCATAGTTTGCATGGGAGGATAATTCCCCATGCAGTGATTCGCTACACCTTGCATGGTATTTATTCTTACTAGTTATTAATGTGTCACGACAAATTGCAAAGATCAACTAATTGTTATCTCTTCTCTATTACTCCATATCTACACCCAGGGTGTTCGTTCTCTCTTATCTTGCACCTGGGGAACCAAAAGCAATAGGCTAATGCAAAAGACATTCTTTGCTATCTATCATAATTATACTCTGAAGATTTTTTGGGTTTTTTCATCCTCATTGTTTTGAATGTTCATGTGAATGTTTCTTGATTTCAAGTGCTTTATATTCTGCAACTAAAGTTTTAAATATCAAATCTCAACATATTTGCACAAAATTCAACAGTAGTTGTTGTGGTTAAGCTCCAAATACAACTTTCTTGATTTAAAAAAAAACAATGGGGGTATAGGGGGATTTCCCCCTTGCAGCCTCCTTACATCGATGCAGGGAGGGTTGAGGGAAACACCCTCATTAGTTTTTGTAAATATTTCAATTTTGTACAATCTCATGCATGCGAATGATGTCATTTTCTAATGACATGGCATGGTTCTAACGTGTCGTGACAAATTCCTTATAATGTGTAAAACAAGTTTGACCTGTAACTCTATGATGTGTCCATGTCACCTTCCACCATCTACCAATTCATTACCTCATTTGGCATTGAGCGCAAAGGCATCCATGTTTTTTCTCATATCAGAAGTGGCAACGGATTTCAACGAAATTCATTTTGGAATATATTTTGGGGAAGAATTTGGTTTCCCATAGCCCCCATTTCCTCTTCCCCTTTGGTGGAATCATATAACCCCTCTAGTGCTCTTTACATATCCATCTTGGACCATTTTATTATTTTAAAACATAATAGTTACAAACATTTCAAATTAGCATGATAATCCAAGCATACGATCTAATAAAAATATATATATCATACATGCCTAGCCATTCACAAGTTAGGCATTCACCTTGAGATCCTCACTAGGAATCCATACTAGCATATTTACACCATTTACATAATTATTATTAAATACATTCCAAGTAAAAAATGTATGGTATTACAATGTCGACATAATTTTCTTATGTATGGACTTTCTCAAAGGTTGATCTACCTCCATAAAAAACTGAAGTAGATCCCCTTTTGTCCAAATCACCTACAAAATATGAGTCAACATATCTATAAATTGAACCATTGCAACCATTATAGGTGATACAATAAGCAATTGTGCCTATAAGATACTAGAGCCCCCATTTCACTATTTCCCAATGCTCTTTACCCATATTTTCCATGTACCCACTGACAACACCAACTACATGTGAAATATTTGATCTTGTGCATATCATCGCATATATAAAATTTCTTACTGTACTAGCATATGGTACATGAGACATATAATTCTTTTATTCCTTATTACTATCACATAAACTTGAAGAAATCTTAAAATGGGTGTGGAAATTGAACCCAAGTGATAGAACAATTACACTCACAAAATTGCTAATCAAACATGCAAAATTAACATCAAAGGAGATTGAAATTGGAGCATAACACTAATCTATATTGAATAAGTGTACAATAGTCAACCTTGTGAAGTAATAGGCTGTTGCAATATATAATTACATGAGATATTCGAATGCATAAGGATGCCATTCGAAATAGTAAAAATGTAGGCTTACTAAATCTAGTCAAATCCCCCATAGGTGCATAAAGCAGTTTCCAAATCCACTAGGATGCTCACGAATTGGCAAAGTCAAGTAGGAAATATACCAAGGGATGGAAAGACAACTCATACATGCTTTTATTAGGAGAAAAGGATGGAGGATGATGTGGGAAAAAAACAAGTCAACTACACCTAGTCTTGCTTTCCCTTTTGCCTTAATTCTTAATAAAACAGGCAACTTTACAGAAAAAGAAGATATGCGCTTTGGAGGATCTAGAATAAAGCAGACATGCTAAATATGGTTTCCAGTAGGTTTCCCAAGCACTCCATGACTTAGTTTTAGCAAGTGTTGACTTCTATGACATGTAGAAGGCAACTAGCATAGAGTGGAATATAAGAGACTAGGTAATACGACAAAAATGATTTAATTAATATCTAAGGTAGGCCCACTATGGGTTGATTATTCTAATACCCCCCCTTAAGCCTGAATTTATGAGTAAATATGAGAAAACTATAGGGCCTAGAAACAAGGCTTCGTCACCCTTTACATACTGCATGTCCATTTAACCAAGGAAAGAGGCAAAAACTCGGTGGGAAAATCGTCCCTAAAACATGGACAGTAAATAAAAATTTGAAAATCTTGTCATCAATCATGCTTCACAGCATGATCAGCAATCCCCGGTAGTGATTTGAGATTTCTTAATTTCTTCTCACAAAAAAACTTTGGTGAAGATGTCTGCTACTTGTTCTGAAAATGCACAGAAGAGTAGGTGAATGGTGCCATCATGCACAAGCTGTCTGATGTAGTGCATATGGATCTCAATGTGTTTGGTTCACTGTCTCTGAACTGGATCATTACAGATTCGAATGGTGCTCTGATTATCACAATAGATAATAGTTGAAAACTCTAATTTGAAGCCACATTCTCCAAGTATTCCCTACAACCATAAACATTGAGTTGTTGCATTTACAACTCTTCTATACTCTGCTTTTGTAGATGAGAGTGCTATGGCACTCTGCTTCTTGCTTGACCAACTGATCGGTCCTTCTACAAGCATGAACACATATCCTGATGTTGACTTTCGATTTGTGTTGTCACTGCCCAATTACTTTTAGTAAACCCAATCAAATCAAGATCAGATTTAGCTTTGTAGAAGATCCCATTAGTTGTTGTTCCTTGAACAAAGTTAAGGATCCTTTTGGCTTCTCTCCAATGGATATCATGAGGCTGATCCATGTATCTTGAATCCACACTAACTGCATAAGAAATATCAGGTCGAGTGCGTGTAAGAGAAAGCAAATACCCAATCAACTACCTATACAGTGTATTATTTACCATAGGAGAAGAACTTGCTTCTTCAAGCTTAATTCCTGAATGGAAGGGAGTCTTGCTTGGCTTGCAATAGTTCATGTTGAACTTGTTCAACAAATCTAAGGAATAATTTGACTGATGTACTTTGATTTCATTTTGGGATTGAGCAATTTCAAGACCCAAGAATTGGCTCAACAATCCCAAGTCAGTCATAGAAAATGCATGATTCATTGCATCCTTCAAGGAGGCAATCTCTTTCTTTGAACTTCCTGTAATTAGAAGGTCATCCACATACAAGACAATAATCATCAAATAAACATGAATTAGCTTCAAGTAAACATTAGGATCAGACTTGCATCGAAAAAAACTCAATGACAACAGAAAGCCATCAATCTTGGCATATCAAGCCTTGGGGGCTTGCTTGAGCCCATACAATGATTTCTTTAACCTGCACACAAAAGATGGATTAGAAACAAACCCTTGAGGTTGATGCATGTAAATCTCTTTAGTGATATCACCATTTAGGAAAGCACACTTCATCCATGTGATGTATCTCCCATTGCTTCGAAGCTGCAATGGCTAAAGCTAGCCTTATGGACTCCATCTTTGCCACTGGTGCAAAGGTTTCATTGTAGTCAATACCATGTAACTGTGAGTAGCCATTGGATACCAATCTTGCCTTATATTTCAAAGATGAACCATCAGCAGCAAACTAGGTTTTGAAAACCCACTTACATTGAACTAGCTTCCTCCCTGGGGGAAGATCAACCAGTTCCCAAGTGTTGTTCTTCTAGAGCGAGTTGAATTCTTCTTTCATGGTTGTTTTCCATCTTGGATCATGTGTTGCATCTTCATATGTATGTGGATATAATTCAACCATCATATAGAACTTCTCAACAAATAAGGGATCTTTCATACACAAGGCACTCTCAAACTGAGATCTAGTCCTCCTAGTGTCACTAGGATTTCCAGCTAGTTCCCCGGCTCCATGAATGGTATTTGCTTCCCTTTTTGGTCTTGTAGGACTGTTAGGATCTGCAATCAAATCATCATTATCAGACATATCAGAATCAGAAAACTCATTAGTCTCTCCACTTACAATCAATGGATCTGGTGGTGAAGAAGACTCTCCAACTTCAACGGCTACTAAAGGCTCTTCTTGGAACTGAACACTTCTTTCAAGGAAATCTTTGTTAGTGCTCAAGTTGATCAACTTGTACCCTTTTTAATCTTTAGAATACCCAACAAATAGGCACTCTTGGCTTTGGGGCTGCAAATCCTTTCTCTTTTCAGTTGGAATTCTAGCCCAAGCCTTTGAGCCAAAAATCCTGAAATGGGTCACATCTGGCTTGTGCCCACTCCAAGCTTCGAAAGGATTCATACCATCATGCTTCTTATGAGGCACCCTATTCTGGATGTAGGATGCACAATTTATAGCCTCGGCCCAAAACTTTGGTGTCAAAGTCTTAGCCTCCATCACAGAGGTTTCCATCTCCTTCAGTGACCTGTTCTTTCTCTCAGCAACACCATTTTGCTGTGGTGTGTAAGGGATTGAATGCTGCATCTAAATACCTGCATCTTTACAATACTGAATTAACTCAGACTTGACATACTCACCACCATTGTCAGATCTGAGGATCTTGAGTCTCCTCCCATACTGGTTTTCAACCAAGGCCTTAAAGACTTTGAAGAGGTCAAAAACTTCAGACTTATGCTTTAGGAAGTAAACCCAACAATACGTGGAAAAGTCATCTATTGATGTCAGTGCATATTTGGCTTGATTCATGGACATATGAGGAAATGGACCAGCAATGTCATTGTGGATCAACTCAAGAGGTGCATAGGGTCTCTCATGACTAGCTCTCTCAAATGTATGCTCTGGGTGTTTTCCTAGTATACAACCTTGACATAATCCCTTGGAAAACTTGATCTTTGGTAACCCTATGACCATATATTTTTCACTCAAATCAGAAAGGTACTTGTATTTAAGATGGCCAAATATTTCATGCCAAATATTGCTTGCCTCATTAGCATGAATCATAAGAGCAGAGGGGTTTGAGTAGGGTAGAAAATGGGAAAACATGTATACCTTTGAAATGTGATCAACAACAACTTTTGCTATGACTTTACCATTCGAAATATTTGTCATTTCAACATCATCAGGGGAGAAGATGACCTTCTTTGGAGACCCTATGTGAGTCATCTGATACACTGACAAGAGATTAGAGGAAAGACCTGGAACATACAACACATTATTGAACTTACCATGGTCAAGATCAATCCTTCCTTTTCCCAAACTATCAGTGAGAGAGTCATTTCCCAAAACTATTGGTGGAATTTTAGAAATGTCAAGAGAGGAGAATGCCTCCTTTGTCAAAACCATATGTCTAGAAGCTCCAGAGTCTATGATGAAGCTAGGTGAGCTTGATGTGCCAGCAACCAAAGCATGTACTCTCTCTCTGTCCTTTGAATTTGATCCTCCTTCCCTCTTCTTTGAGAAATCAGGAAGGGAGATGTTATTCTTCTCCAGGAGTTGGATCAACATGTCAATTTTCTTCTTCATACAAGAGCTTTTAGGATGATAGCCCTTACTATAGTATGCACACCTGCTCATTTCTCCTTTGTTCTTCTTCTTATAGAAGTTCTTCTTGGAGCCTCGGGGCTCCCCTTGAGACTTGTTCTTGTCTCTCTTTTGCTCAGGTGGCTTTTTAACTTTTTTTCTTGCTTTTTGAATCCACCCTTGAATCTCCAGCAACCAAAGCTTGGTCTTTGGAAGGTTTGATGGTTCCCATCATCACCAACTTATCTTGTTCCTGTGTGAGGGATTCCATGAACTTTGCAAGCTTAGGCATCTTCCAGGCTCAAGCTGTCAACTTGGTGGCATGGAAGGTATAAACAAAAACTGAATAGTCAAGGCCAAGCTTCGAGAGTATGGCCAAAACTAGTTGCTCCTCTTTCTTTTCAATCCCACACTGTTTTAGCTGCAAAACAAGGGCTTTAAACTTGGAAAAATAGAGTTGTAAGGATTCGAAGCTGCTGGGACTTAAGGAGATCAGTTCATTCTTGATTTGATGTGCTCTCATCTCATCTATCTTACCAAAAAGCTCTACAATATTCTCCCACACTTCATTAGGTGATGTCAATCCATCAAGATGGAAGAGGACATCTCTCGAAATGCTCAGACACAAAAGACAATAGGCCTCATCCCTCCTGGTGTGCCATTTTATTTTCTCTGCAGCTGCATTGGGATTTGCCTCATTTTCCATAGTAACCCTGTAGAGACCTTTCGCTCTCAACAATATCTCCATCTCAGCTTTCCATTCAAAGAAATCAAATGGAGTCAATATGATCTTCTAAGATTGGTCCATAGCTCAGAAACTGTGCCCTTCAGTCAGCAGAATATGCTCCCAGTCAAGATGTCGAACCTGCAATAGAAATATGGAAGGAGAGAAATCGATCTACAAAGGCTCTAATACCATGTGGAAATTGAACCCAAGTGATAAAACAATTACACTCACAAAATTGCTAATCAAACATGCAAAATTAACATCAAAGGAGACTGAAATTGGATCATAACACTAATCTGTATTGAATAAGTGTACAATAGCCAACCTTGTGAGGTAATAGGTTTTTGGAATATATAATTACATGAGAGATTCGAATGCATAAGGATGCCATTCGAAATAGTAAAAAAGTAGGCTTAATAAATCTAGTCAAATCCCCCATAGGTGCATAAAGCAGTTTCCAAATCCACTAGGATGCTCACGAATTGGCAAAGTCAAGTAGGAAATATACCAAGGGATGGAAAGACAACTCATACATGCTTTTATTAGGAGAAAAGGATGGAGTATGATGTGGGAAAAAAATAAGTTAACTACACCTAGTCTTGCTTTCCCTTTTGCCTTAATTCTCAATAAAACATACATCTTTACAGAAAAAGTAGATATGCACTTTGGAGGATCTGGAATAAAGCAAACATGCTAAATACAGTTTCCAGGAGGTTTCCCAAGCACTCCATGACTCAGTTTTAGCAAGTGTTGACTTCTATGACATGTAGAAGGAAACTAGCATAGAGTGGAATATAGGAGACTAGGTAATAAGACAAAAATGATTTAATTAATGTCTAAGGTAGGTAACTATGGGTTGATTATTCTAACAATGGGAATCCAAAGGGATAATTTTTGGTATCACATAATACATACTAAATTTCGTGAGTATCTCCTCCACATACTTATGTTGTCGTAACCAAAGCTTGCCATCTTTTATGGATTTATGTATTTCTACGCATAAGATTAGTTTTGTTGCTCCTAGATCCTTCATTTCAATAGTCCTAGTCACTAACCCTTCAACTTGATGATATCAACCACGCTTTTTCTTGGTACACCAATATAATAAATATACTATTATTCAAAATTTGAAGAAACACAAAGATCATACTCATTTCTTGTAGAAATTTGGCTCGCCATGAAGGAATCAAACTTCTTGTACCAATTCATAGGTACTTTCTTTGGGATACACAATGAATCCTTGAGTTTCCAAACAAATCTTTTGTTGCGATATCGAACAAGCCCTTATGGATGTTCCATATATATTTACTCATCCAAATATTTGTTGACGATCATTTTGTGGGAAGTAAGATCCCACAATTTGTAACCCTTAACTTCATCACCATAAGCAATAGATATATAATGCTTACATAAGTTCAAATATTTCAAACCTGGAAGTGACTTATAGTGTATCGCTAACTGTAGCCCTTTCTTGCTCATATGGCCCAATTGTTGATTCAATAAATGAGTAGATTCATGGGCTTACTTAGATACCATTGTTAATTCCTTTTTTTTGTACTCCCTTCTAGATTGTAAATGTTCCCGATTTTTGTAGTCTTTGTTTGACCAAAATTCCCTTGGACATTTTTAGTGATCCTCCTTGACAAGTAACTTTATAGCCTCTAGAATCCAAAGCTACCAAGGACATTAAATTCTTCTTCAGGTTCCGATACATGTATTACCTTTACATACATCCTTACAATACCATAAAACATTTTGATCTTAATGTTCCCAGTCCTAAAAACCTTACAAGAAACATTGGTTTCCATAAAAACAACACCAACATCCATAGCTTGGTAAGAAAAAAAGCAACTATTATGTGAACACGTGTGATGTGAATTACTAGAATCTACTTATCATTCTCAATGATATTGTGAGACATTACAAATAAATAAAAATTCATTAATCATACCTGAACTTCTCTTAATCAGATTTATTTCTTTATGGAGCCACCCTTAGACTCTTTCCTCTACCAATAATATTTTTGAGATGAATTTATTTTTTGTAGTACCAGCATTTTCCCTACCCTTTCTACTTATTGACTTAGATCTAGATGTACCTCTCAATTCCTCCCCTTTTCTTGTGGACCAACCTACACCCACTATTTCTTTTGGTGTGGAGGTTTATATATTGGCATTCCTCTAAACCTCCTCAAACAATAAGTCTCCCACAATAGTACCACATTCAAGAGTCTTTGTTGTGCTAAGACTAATAGAAGTGACTGAGTCGTTCCAAGAAGTGTACATAATAAGATGACTTCATTGTCTTCTTCTTCGACTTTTTGATCCATACAAGTCAATTGGCACATAAGAGTATTAAAAACTTAAGATGATCAACTATTTTGGTAGCTTCTTTCATTTCTAAACTGAACAATCACCTCTTCAAGAAGATTCAATTTGTCATGGATTTTGTTAATAAAGGCTCTCTAATTTAATCCATAAGCATGCTATTGTCTCCTCTCCAACAATATTAAATAAAACATCCTATGTCAAACACAAATGAATGGTGTTGAGAGCTCTTGCAACCAAATATTCTTAGTCCTCATCTATCATACATGTAGATCTATTTTCCTTCCTTGCAACACCTTTTGTAATACTTGTTTCACCAATAGATGATGCATCTTGAGCTTCCACAACTCGAAGTTATTTTCCCATCGAATTTCTCTACCTCGAACATAGCGCTCAAATATTTCACCATTTTTCCATTAAGTGATCTCCACACAGGCTTTATCTATCAAACAACCCACCCAGAGCCTCAACGCCTCACTTGAATTCAAATCCAATAGTTATGCTACTTTTGATGGACAAGAAGTGCCATGACTCATATTGAATCATCATAAGTCGATACAAAACTTGCAATCTATCTGTCACTTATGATTGAAGGCACTCCATCTCACTTCAACTCTCCACACGATGAGAGTGTATAGGCCAATGCCAACACTATTGAAGCAAATATTGATCGACGAGGATAAGAAAAAAAAAATGAGACCGTTCTATTTTGCAATAACAGTATTGATATACTATTTGTTTCACATTCATCTCCAAGAAACCTCAATTAGACACTTGTCCAAGGTAGTGTCATCAAATTTCCTTAATATATAACAACTTTGCACCTTCACAATCGAAGCAGATGTGGTTGGGTGATTCCAAAGGCATGGAAAAAAAAATGTTGGTGCAAGGAAAGAAAAAATTATGGTTATCTTTCCAACTTGATAGCTCCTTCGGTCAACCAACCACAAAACTATGGATGGTTTAATATATGGTGGCTCCACTAACAATTTTGATAGGGTTTCTCCTCTTCACATCTCAACAGAATGTATACACTTCACGATATGCTAAATGAAATCTTTTGAGTGTGGGCTCTTCAAACAATAATGGAAGCTCTTTTTACTTCAATGTCGACTCCAATTCTCAAAAGGTGGCTCCCTTTAACTGAAATCCAATGCAAGATGTCTCTCTTTTAAAGAGTTTTGTTGCTCCCTTCTTTAACCACCCACCTGAACATGTAAGGAAAGAACATGCATCACTTGGGAACCTTAAACTGTTTGAAACAAAACTTGTATCGCAACCTTAACTGCAACACTTTGCCTCATTACTCCCTCTCATGTGGATTGACCACACAATTGAGTTTATTTTCTTGCCACCTCACACAAACTTATTTCTGATGCACTCTATGGACTTGGGCTCTCACATCCTTTCTCTAATACCACTTGTTGAGTAGCATGACCATACAAAAGGAATTTACAGTGAGAAGTAAGAAAACAAGAAGTCAAACACATCACATGAGACACACAAATTTACATGGTAAAACCTTAACAAAACATGCCACAAGCGAATTGTTGAGGAAAATGTGTGCATCCATAACAACATCCCTATATTTGTGAATCAATCGACTACAAACATCCCATATCACTACAAACATACCATATCACTATCAATCCATCAAAATCGCTATAATACTCTACACAAGAACCTTGTCTCATCATCAATACAAGAGATATATCTCCGCACAAATGTAAAAGTAGATCATCAATACGAGAGATATATCTCCACACAAATGTGAAAGTAGATCATCAATACAAGAGCTATATCTCCACACAAATGTGAAGTATCCCCCATCCACCCATGATGGTCGAAGAAACATCCATGGGGCAAAATCGCTAATCTTATTGCTCAATGTATTAAACAACATTACCACATAGCCCTACAACAATGCCTCAAAAGGCATACATTAATATATTATCTGCAACCACAACTAACACCGTTACAAGAACTTCCAATGATTATACTTTTACCGTGCAACCACAACTAACATCGTTAGAAGAACTTCCAATGATTATACTTTTACCGTGAAGTTTCCACTGTGGTTATTGTTCTCACGACAGTCACGATCACCTAATTGATGAGTTGATTTTTAATTGTTTTGGTGTAGATATCCATAACAACAGCCGTCACAATCCATTGCTTCAAGAAATCTAAGCGAAGAAACCAACTTCAAACGGTGGATTGAACCTCGCTATCCTCAGCTAATCAATCAGTTTTACCACGTCAACCAAATAATGCATCTATGTTTTACCACGTCAACCAAAGTCAATATACATCTACTTTCTTTCTTGCCGTCCTCTCATCATCAACCTCGACCGTGTGAGAGAATTGAATTTCCTTTCTTCCATTACCCTTCACCAAAGTTTAGACAAAGTCTTGTGGATCTTCTCTATAAAGAGATCTCATTTCCCTCACTCTTGCTTCAAAGGCAACACATCATTCAGAGGATCGTGTTTTTAAGGTTGTGGGATCGTGCGCATCACAGGAAATTAGAGATCCATGCTTTGTGGAGGAATATCAGTGGAAGGCGAAGGCGAAGGCGCAGAAGAAATGGCTGTCTCGCCCAGGCCCAGATTACTACAGAGATATGGTAAGGGTTTGAATCCTTATTCCACCAGAGGGCTTGACAAGTTCCAAAACGTTTATGCCGAGCTCTCTGCCAGAAGACGATATATTTCAAATAATACTGGTACGCCAGAGGAGCTGGTGAGGTTCAAGGATGGAAATAACGGATGGGTTCCGGTTGTGGTAAGAGCCAGAGAGGGAATCTGGAAGAATGGGGTTTCGATCCTCGGACCTGTGGAGAATAGTAATAGCGATAACCACAGGGAACTGGGGAGAAAGGTAGCTATTACGGCTTTTCCGAGGGCGGTAAAGCCCAAAAACATGGTTCCTCGTCATCATAACACGAAAACTAAAAAAATCAAAAGGTTTGTGGCCGTGGATAATCGGCCCAACAGACATGCCGAAACTATGAAGGGATCATATAGGAGAACGAGGCAGGCCATGGCTTATGACGCCATTGTAAGTGCGACTGCTATTATAATTACACTGTTTTGTTTGGTTTTCTCTGGGCGGCTCTGTGCAATCTTCTTCACATCTGCATGGTGGTATCTACTCCCAATGTTGAAAGGTACCAGACGAATCAATAGGAGAATCAAAACAGGACGATGAATCTTAAATTCAGAAGTCGTGTTGAATAAAATGGCAGTCGCATGAAGCAACATCGCTGCCATTTCTGGAACCTTGTGGTAAAACCATATCGACGAAAGTTTTTGGGTATAAACGTAGTCCTAAAAAGAAATAATAAATATTTATATTTACACCGAAGGTGTTATTAAGGGACGTCTCCCCAATAACTTCTGGCAAATCTCTGTTGTCGTTGCAAATTGGAAATTACTGGGTTACATCAAAGTTTAGAATGTGTTGGTTTTACTTTAATGAGGACAAAAACTCATGAAAACTATACTTATGGAGTCTATTTTTCTAATTGGTAGGTTATGTTATCATTTTGCAAAGCTTAATACACCATGAATAAGCTTTTTTGAGGTGATTTGCAGTTTTCACATCAATTTTGTGTAGTTACATTAATTCACTTTGAATGTGGGTTTTTTATCTGTCATTCTCCATGAACATAGTAACTAATTACATTTATGTATGTTGGTTCTATTATCAAAACCGAGTTGTTGGTTTTCGAACCCAGAGGGCGAGAAGTTGGAATAATAATGTCGAAATTCTTAAATTAGTATTATGTTAGATTGTTGGGATACGTCTAAGTTGAGATCCGTTGAAATCCTATTTCTTAGGATTTTGTTAAGAGCTCACAGAGCTTATATAGTGTAACCTTATTTCATAATAAAATTATTAGCAGTGTTCTATTTTGGTATCAGAGCCTCGTGTAAAGAGTGATGGGTTCTGAGAGCAGTAAGCTGCCATCATTAATCTCCATTGAAGGAGTGCTGGGAGTGACCATCGCTGCAGAGGAGCTAGTTGCTGAGGAGTGAACCCGCACTATTCGATGTCTGTAATCGCTGATTGACTACCACCTGAGATCATGTGAAGGAGGCCCAGCTTGACCGAACGTCGTTGCTGAGTGCAACTTGTGGCTGGAGGAGCCTGCGTTGCTGGAGGGAGAACCAGATCGCTGGTCGACTTGAATTAAGGGAGCTGCTAGTGAGCTCTAGTGGAATTAAATTCACCGAGGCGCGAAAATATTAGACTATCGTGCCCCTCAACACTATGGACCCGCAATAATTTATTAGAACACTTCTGGAATTATTCGCTGGGTATTTTATCGCGGCCTTAGTCTATTATGAGGAACGGTAATTTGTTTTTGTTGGGCGCATTTGTTATTTGCTATCTCAGTACCGGTGCCATCCACCATTTTCTATTTGCTATCAAATGGCCGGAGAAAATAGGTATTTTCTTCAAACATGAGTATTTTTTTTATTGAATTCGTCTTTTAGTAGCTATGACCAATTCCTTTCCCGAAAATTATCTGAACAAAGCTTCTAAGCTTTACGGGGACAATTATCTTGACTGGAAATTCAAGATATTAACTATGCTCGAAGCACTGAATGTCTGGACTATAGTAAAAGGAGATGAAGCTAAACCCACAGGTGCTACTCTTGCAGACTGGGAGAAACGAGAAACTAAGGCAAAAGTGTTGTTGCGGCTATCTGTCAAAGACAGCATAATCCCGCACATCAGAGATTGTAAAACTTCCAAGGAGACATGGGACATCTTGAAAGGTTTGTATGAAACTACAAACTCCAATAGAATTCTATTTCTAAAGACTAAGTTATTGTGCATAAAAATGGCTGCAAATGAGAATATCACCAGCTGTGTTTCCCGTATTAAGGATTTATGTGATCAGTTAAGTGCAATTGGTGATATTGTTTCAAATACTAACATGGTAACTATTACATTAAAATGGTTAATCAAATATTATCATGTTTCAAGTCTAGGAGGTAGAGCAAAGCCCCCTACATGTATTTATTTAACGAGGATTCTTCTACAAGAGGAAGAACGAATGAAGGTGTTTGAGATGGACTCTCAATCTTCAGAAGTGGCATTAATGGAAAAAGGGAAATAGCCATACAGGGGCAAGACATGGGACAAAAATAGAACAGGCAAGTTTCATCCAAGAAACAGAGGTATGACTCACTCAAAATCTAATTCTCATGATAAGAAAAATGATGGTTGTTTTAACTGTGGGAAACCTATTCATCATGCTAAAGACTGTTATAAAAGGAAAGCTGATGAATCCAAACAAAAGTTTAGAAAACATAATGGAAATTATGTGACAGCTGAAACATCCACCAATGAAAGTTTTCAAAATTTAAAGTTGATTATTTCAGAAGTTGCGTTGTCTGCAGAAACTGATGATGAAAATTCATGGTTCATAGATTCAGGTGCCTCAGCCCATATGTCTTGTGTCAAAGAGTGGTTTGATGAATATCATGAGAGTAAAGATGAAACACACGTATATTTAAGAGATAACAGATCTCATAAGATTCAGGCTTATGGAAAAATATGTGTGAATTTACCTAATGGCCAAAATAGACAGATTTATGATGTGTTGTATGTTCCAGGAATAAAAAAGAATTTGATTTCTATTTCCACAATAACTGATAAAAATACGAAAGTAGAATTTATGCAGTATCATTGTCTTGTGAAGGATATTCAGAATCATTACAAAATCATAGCCACATGGACAAGAATTGGAACACTGTATAAGCTTGATGTCACAAAGTCCAATCATCATGCATTGACATCTACTATAGTGACAACTGAAGAGCTATGGCATCGCAGGTATGGACATCTTAACCAAAGTGACTTAGTGCTAATTCAAAATAAATTAATGGTTGAAGGGATTCATGTTTCGGAAACATGAGCATATAGAATGTGAAGCTTGTGCACTAGGGAAGCAACATAGGGAAGAATTTCCAGTGCATAAAGAGAAGAAACAAAGAGAGATAATTGAATTAATACATACTGATGTCTATGGTCCCATGCAAACCTTATCACTTGGTGGTACGAGGTACTTTCTCATATTTGTTGATGACAAATCAAGATTTACTTGGGTTTATTTTATAAGGAAAAAGAGTGATGTATTTGAATATTTTAAAGAATTCAAAACTATGGTGGAAAAGCACACAGGTAAATACATCAAGATACTCAGATTTCATCAAGGTGGAGAATATACCTCAAGAGATTTTGAAAGCTATTGCAAAAACAATGGGATCATTCAGCAATTCACAGTGCCTTCTACACCACAACAAAATGGTGTAGCTGAAAGGAAGAATAGGACATTAGTGGAATGTGCTCGCAACATGTTAAAAGGTAAAAATATCTCTAATGGTTTTTGGGTAGAAGCCATTAACACTGCTGTTTATTTAAAGAATAGAAGTCCAACTAAGATTCTAGATTCAAAAACACCTTTTGAAGTTCTTTATGGCTATAAAACTGAAGTTGTTCATTTAAGGATATTTGGTTGCAAGACATTTGGTCATATTCCCAAAGATGAGAGAAGAAAACTGGATGCAAAATCTGTTAAGTGTACATTTCTTGGTTATTGTGATGAACATAAAGCTTACAAATTCTTTAATCTTAGTACACATAAGCTCATAGAAATCAGAGATGTGATCTTTCATGAAACTACAGATGAAGACATAAGTAAGCATGATGTCTGGCATACTCCCTATGACAATGATGTTCATGTGAAAATTGATATAGATGATGAACATGAACAATAAAAGGAACATGTACAACAACAAGGTGAAAGCAGTGTAGATACTCCAAACACTCCTACACCTCAGAAAATAAAAAGTGAAAGCGAAGATAGCGGTGGACTGCTGAGGAAGTCAACAAGAACAATTCATGTACCCTCCAGGTATAAAGGATATGCATTGATGACACGGGTAATGAATGTTGTAGAACCTATTTCTTATGAGCAAGCCAAATCTCATAAGGACTAGAATACTGGAATGAATGAAGAATATGAATCAATAATGAAGAATGAGACTTGGGAATTAACAGAACTGCCTGAAAACAAAGTTCCCATAGGATGCAAATGGCTGTATAAAACCAAATTTAAAGTAGATGGAAGTATTGACAAATGTAAGGCTATATTAGTTGCAAAAGGGTATTAACAAAAGGAAAGAGTTGATTATGAAGATACTTTTGCACCTGTAGCTAAGTTAAATACAATTATACTCATGATTGCATTAGCTACACAACACAAATGGAAAGTTCATCAGTTAGATGTTAAATCTGCATTTCTAAATGGTGATTTAAAAGAATAAGTCTATTTGGTTCAGCGTGAAGGATTTATCAAAAAAGGACAAGAGGATCTTGTCTGTAAGCTTAAGAAAGCTTTATATGGTTTAAAACAAGCACCTAGATCTTGGTATATCAAAATATGATTCATTCTTTGCTTAGAAAGGTTTTGAGAAAAGCAAAAATGATCCTAACTTGTATGTCAAAAAGGATGAAAATGGGAATGTTGCGTTGGTATCCTTATATGTTGAGGATTTGATTATCACAACCAGTGCTTCTCATTTGATTGAAGATATTAAAATTCAGTTAGCTTAGTCATTTGAAATGAAGGATCTTGGTGAAATACATTATTGTTTAGGTTTGGAAATATGGAGAGAAGGCAGTAAAACAATGGTCACTCAAAGCAAATACACAAGGGAGATTATGGAAAGATTCAATATGAGTGAAAGCAAGGTAGTATCAACACCTTTAGAATAGAATGTTAAGTTATCTAGTCTTGATGAAACTAAAGAGGAAAATGGTGTTCTATATCGCCAATTGGTGGAAAGTTTAAACTATCTCACCACTACCAGACTAGTCATAGCATATTCTATCAGCATCTTGAGTTAGTTCATGGATAAACCATTGGAAATCCACTGGATAGCTGCAAAGAAAGTCCTTCGATATCTGAAAGGAACTATTAATTTTGATATTATGTATACTGATAATTGTGATGTTGAGTTGACAGGTTACTCTAATTCAAATTGGGCTGGAAATACTGATGACAGGAAATCAACCTCAGGATATGAATTCAACATAGGTACAGGGGTCATATCATGGAGCAGTAAGAAACAACCAACTGTTTCTTTATCATCAACAGAAGCTGAATACAAAGCTGTATGTAATGCTACTTGTGAAGTTGTTTGGTTAAGGAGAATTCTTGAATACATTGGCAACAAGCAAATGAAGCCAGTTGTTCTCACATGCGACAATCAAAGCTCTATTAAATTGGCATACAATCCAATTTATCAGGCTAGAACCAAGCATATTGAAATTCAACATCATTTTGTAAGAGAAAAGATACAAGACCACTGATAATGTGGCTAACATCTTTACCAAGCCTCTTGGAAAGATGAGTTTTGAAGTATGTAGGAAACAGTTAGGTGTGGTAGAGAATCCATTTCTCCATTAAGGGGAAGAGTTGCAATAATAATGTCAAAATTCTTAAATTAGTATTATGTTAGATTGTTAGGATACGTGTAAGTTGAGATCCATTGAGATCCTATTTCTTAGGAGTTTGTTAACAACTCACAGAGCTTATATAATGTAACCTTATTTCATAATAAAATTATTAGTAGTGTTCTATTTCAAGAGACGCATCATAAGAAACATAAGTAAAGGAAAAAGCATAAAGAGCACAGGGAGCATCTTGCTTTTCTCTCTTTCAATATGTATGTAGTTATGCATGTGGAAACACCCAAACATGTGTATCTGAATGGGTTTGGGGTTACCTCGCTATTTATCTCTGTAACCCCCAACACTTATTGATTGTCTTGCTGAACCGTAACCTTAATCAACAAATATAACAGTTCCATTATCAAAACCAGGATTTTGAAAGCAGCGCTGCACGATAGGGTTCACACTGCAAAACAAAATAAAATCATCCATGCACTTGTTAAAATAAAAGCATTGAGTCCAATCTACAGGCTAAAATAAAAACATTGAGAAAACTCAAATTAGAGAAACCCTAAGACTCAAATTTGCACAACCACATATGAAAATACCAATATAACTCACTCATTAGACTTCCCAATTGTAAATACATGTGGGAAAACTAAATGTTAAAGGGAAAAATAAAGATACAAGGAAATTCAAAACCCGGACTTATGGAGTTACCAGCTCATCCAGGAGAATTAATGTGTGGTACAAAACCTTCATCCACCTGTTCAAAATTTACTAGGTCAATTGGGAGTGAATCACTTTCAAAATTAATGCTTTCGCTGCCTTTGTGGAAGAGGTGACTCGATGTATAATGGATGGAGGCTCTTCCTTTATAGGAGAAAGGCCACAAATTCATCGAAAGCAGGGAATCGATAAATTGTCCACGGTAAATTGGATTTCAACAAAAGAAAAAATTAAAAACCTATGGAAAACTATATACAAAACTGATGCCCCCCTATTTTTCCATATTTTAACTATACATCAGATCCAGAACTTAAGTCTTTTAAATGAATTTCCTCTTGTGTATAGTTTTTTTAGACATCATTTGCATGGATTTAAAGGCTATTTTATGAAGTTCATAACAAGGTATAATTTTATCATTATTCCATCTTCTTTATTCATTTTTAAGCATAAGTTTAAAATATTATATCTAATGAATGAATTACTCAGGGTATAGCTCTTTGGTTATCTTGCAGATTTCTTCCGCCAATATGATACCTGATCCAGTACCCAATCATGTACCTAATCCAGCACATGTTTTGACACTTGCTTGAAGGACGATCGTTAATTCTCATCATTTCCGGTTTCTTACGCCAATTTGGATACATTATTTTTTAGATGATAATGATATCTAACTCCCATAGAAACAAGCATTGATTTGGATACACGGATCTCAAGATAATCCAAAATTTCTTAAAAAATTCAAACCCATAAATTTTGCAGGAAAATATTTGGAACTCCTCTTTTGTGCCTCGATTTTCATACAGTTGGAAGCATATCTAGAAAAATTGTCGAATGGGTCTTTACAAAATCTAGTTGGCTACAAAACCCATAAATTTTTTGTCAAAAATTGCAAGGGGTTGGTATATAACGTTGGGCCACTAACGACAACTTTTCTAATTTGACTGTCAAACCCAGATTTTTAGGATCTCATCCAAACTTGGCAAAGTTGTTTCCTCGGATTTGAGATCCAGTTTCAGTGACATTTTATGTAGAAATATATGGTTTTTTATCAGTTTAAAGGAGGAACAAGAATGGTGATTATTATGTGATACATTTTCCAGCTGATAAGTAAATCTTGTTTTAAGTTTTTATTCATTTCCTAAGGAATGTTTAGAGGGGGAACCAACTTCATATAGTGTTGGTACATTGTTTGTGAATATCGTCAATTACATAAATTACTATAAGATTTATTTTTTATGTATCATTTGGTTATTGCTGATTTGTTTGTTGTTATTGAGGGTTTCCATAAACGAAAATAGAACAAGAAGGGTTTGAACAAATTGAAGGTTAAATGTTGTAGGTTTTATGTAACTTGTCCTTTACACTTGGTTTGCATTAATATAAGGTTTTGCATTGGAATTAGATTGATTTTCCTCATAAAACCAGTTAAGTTCATTTTGGAATCTTAGATCTACGAGTAGAATAGAGAAAAATAGCTTGGAGTGCTTTCTTTGTAACCAAGGCATGCTACAGAAATGGGTTGCACAGAGTAGAAAATTTCGACCAGAAAATAAGTTTGATATGGTTTGATATTACAACATTTGAATATTTCCTTTTGTACTTAAATCGATTTTAGTTGATAATTTAGATAGGTTGAAAGAATTGTTGTGTGTATGAAATCAAAGTTATAAATTTCATTTGAGTAATGTTCCTTTATTCAAACATTTCCATTTAACTTAAATTATACATTAAGAAGATTACCAAAATCTCGTGTGATGATAGAAAGGTTCAGTACTGATTTGTGTGGCTTGATTTAATTCCTAGTTTAAGAGCTTGAAGGTGATTGCATGCAGATAGTTCATTTATTCTTTCTAGATTTTTTGACAATTGTTTTGCTAGACTTAAAGGAGTTTTAATAATTCCATTCTGTGTAGATGGAAAAATAGAAAGTATTTAGATTGATCTCTTCATTGATTTGGTATCTTACTTTGGTATGTTAGTTCATTGCAGAGTTATGATTATCTCAGTTCAATACTAGTCTTGTTATGCCAAATTTAAAGTAGGTTTAGAGTAGTTAAAATTCATTTGATCTTTGGTAAGTGATTTGAAGTTGAATATTTTTGTGGAGTGGATTTTTATAGCATTCGTTGATTAAGTGGATAAGTAGTGTAGTATGGATTATGATTCTTTTGGTACTGATAGGATTTGATTAGAGTAAAGTCATCATTCTTTGAAATTATCATAGAAATTTATCTCTAGATTATCTTACCCTGCACATACAATTTAGCAACTTGAAGTTTACCTACCCTGGTCGATAATTAAATTGAAGGCGAATTAATTTGTTATATATTTTTCCTCACATTTTTTCCGTCGTTGTTGGAGAGGTGCTAAAGGGGTGAAGTCTAGGTAGATAGGGGTAGATAGGGGTAGATAGGTTTCCTTTACATTGCACAACAAGGGGGAGGAGAAAAAATAAGATGCAAAGACGAATTCACTACAGAATTTATGTGGGGTGACAACCTGACACGTCCACTTTGGTGGGTTGCCCCAAATATTTGTTGATCCTTTCTCACGAGCATGCTTACCTTTTTCTGCAATAGTGTGTTTTTCTTTCCCCAATTTTAGGTAGTTTACACAGGGACTTCACTTAGTGAACCTCTCACATAACACGTGCGATTGTGGGATATTAAAGAATACCCTTAATTTCGAGAGATATTCACCCAAACTCTTTTTGTTGAAACCCCCTCCCAATACTTAAAACTTCCTCCCCACCCCTTTTTATACCTCAATCCCTATAAACCACCCTACCCACCCCCACCTTAAACCCCTCATCCCCCCAATACCTACAATATATTGGTTTGATTTTTTATAATTTTAAAACCCACAATATGAACTAACATGATAGGATATTGGTAAACAAGTGAAGCCCCCGTGGTGGTTTACTTTCCTGCAATTTAATTTTATGCAAGTGTTATTTCTGCAAGTTTGGGTGTGTTTACTTTCTGCAATTTAATTTCAAGCATCAGTGTTTTATTTCATGCAAGAGCGGTGTGTTTGATTTATGAAAATATGCTTTTAGTGGTAGGTAGTTTTGATTAGAATCATTTAAATACACATTTAAAACATGGATTCATTGTGCAAGTTAGGAACAAAACAACCAAAAAAATGGATTCAAAGGTGACCATCAATTTGGGATAACTTTCTCAAATTCTAGCCGCAGTTGGAAGTTCTTCTTATCAGGTAGAACACATCCTGATAGCAATTAATATTTTATCTACCTCTCCTGACACAATAAGTGAAGCAAAGTCCCAAGAGCCACAAAAAGACATTCCTTTCCAAATTGCAGCAGAAATTGATAACTTGGGGACTACATCTGATGGAGAGCAATCTAAAATTGAGATGTTCTCAACATGCCTGGCAACATAGCCGACCTGTATTAAAGAAATCAATAATCGAAGAAATGAAGGTCTTCATAACCCGAAGAAGGGAGGTGAGTATTAAGACTATATCGAAAGCTAGTTCTAAAAGGTAACATGACCACAATACCATTCCTTCCTTCAACACCTTCTGACGCATAAACGAGTAAGCCGATTCGTTTTATATATCCAAGTAATATCTGTAATAAATATTTCATATGTGGATAAAGGTATATATTTTTAGCTTGCTTTGCACTTGGTTATAGTGGAAGAGTTCATATACTTGAATAGAAATGTTTTCTTTCTCCTTAGGTAGATTAGGAAAATATGTATATATAAATAAAAAGTTTCATGTTTAGTTTAGAAATCAATGCAACTTCGTTGTTTTTTCTTTTTGCAATAAAATGGCTAAGATATTTAAACTGAATTTATACCTTCTCTCTAATCCATACTTTCATTAGATTTATTATCACATCAACTCATAACCTATAAAAAGGAAAATACCACGGGGTAATATGAAATTGTGATTGTTTTTAATAATGAGAACACTTGATTATGAACAGGTTGCATTTGTGGTAAATGAACACCGATTGAAGGTATTTTCTATTTTTAGGAACAACCCATAACATTTGAAAAAAGGGAAGTTATGTTGTTTCTTTTTATATTTTATGAAAATGGTTGAAACTTGTCCAGATATGCTTATTAGTTGTACTGGGTTGTTAGCTGTACTGGGTTGTTAATTTTTTGTTGTAAAGAAATACCTTTTATCATATATCAAGAGACTTGTTGTTTCAAATTTGTATTCCTTTGTTTATATAGGTTTTCTACTAGCTAGTCTAGCTTCAAGTTGTTTAACTTATGAAACCATAAGTACACTAGTATGCTTTGACTTGGCTTTACACTTGATTGAGCAAGTACTTTTATAAGTAGTAACTGATAAGGGCATTGAATTATTTTTTTTGAAGAAACCACAATAAGCTCATAGGAAGAAGGTTTTTGAGATTAAAGAATATTTTGATTATTGTTTGTTGGCCTTAATAAATATGACTATATCCTTTCCATTGAATTAGCATAACTACGAGAGTTAATCATTCATGCAACCAAACTCTTACAAACATTGTTCTAGAAAACCTTCCAATCCAATACCATTCTGATCCTAAAAAGAATTTTAGAGTAGCTCCCCCATTCACCTCTGCGTAAGAAACTTATAAATCATATCTTTAAGGTGAATTTGGGACAAAAGGCTATGAAGGAAAAATGATGTAAGAGGTTAACCTGTAGGGATGCTAAACAAGTATGTTGGTAGCGGGTACCAACCTATGGTATGACCAGGAAAACCCATCATGGTACTAAAAAGGCATGTTGGCAATGAGGCATACTGCCTAGGGAATAAATTTCTTGGATATTATAGCTGCCCCATCGGATTTCTAAACAGGTTCGCTGGCAATGGGTTCTGACTTTAGTATTCATTATGATGCTTTATCCATACTTTCTTATATGAATGAGGTACTCTTGTAAGAACTAAAATATGTGTCAGGTTAAAATTAAATTTAATGACACTTATTTATCAACCATTGGATAATATTTTTAAGGTGATTTAATTCTCTACTTTCTAATCCTTACTATATTGGAGGATTATGCCTCCAGATTGTACGGATGTTTAATGATTCAATGAACTTGACAGTGAACCTTATCCTTATCACTAACACATGCTTGTGTAAATTTGAACCAATTTGACTAGTATTTTATGAATTTGATTGGGTGGAACTCTTGTTCAAGCAAGACATGTTAATGCATGATAAATTTTATGTATAAACAAGGCAAGTGAATCTGCATTTGAATTACATTGATAATTATTGGGTATCTTTTAAAATCTGTTTAATTGTGATTTTTCGTTTGTTGATCAATTACCTTTCTATTCATGACTAGGACATGACAAGTTGGATCTTTGTACTTTATCCTCAGTGTCTTACTGATGGAAATAACAACAATCTTCTGAAAAATTGGGGATATTTCGACATGTTAGCAACAGAGGTACCAAATGGAGTACTGGATGAAGTATTGGATAAGGTGTTGGATTGAGTACTAATAAATTTAAAGAATGCATATGTAAATAACTTAGGATAAGTTAATAATTGTTGATATTCGAGTTTGATAAAATTCAAAATTTGTTTCACAAAGATTGTTTTTTTTTTTACTAAAACATAGGGGTAGATTAAAACGTGTTCGGTAAAACAGCTACCGTAGGCTTTACAAAATACAATGGATTATAGCTGAGCAAGAGTCGGTATGCATCAGGAATCCAATGTAACCCAATGCCTAGATTACAGTAAAATCAAGAGACAAGGACTACTAAAAGAGCTTAAGAGGAGGTCGCAGCAAAAGGAAAGGAGTATTCTGAGTGCTTGAGGAGGATCATCACCTGTCCAATTTGGCTATGAGTTTAGAGACATCCTTCTCCAGCGCACTTAATAGGTTCCCAAAATCTCCATGGAGATTAGCAACGTCCTTAAAACTAGTGTGAGTTTCATCTTTGAACTCTTGCAGATTCTCAGATGAAGCCGAATGGTTTGCTCGAAGCTTTCTAATATCTTCATTGAGGATATCCCAGGTTTTCTCTCCTGCCTGGGTAGTAACTTTTAGGATCTTGTCTTGTTGATCTACTCGAGCCCTGAGTCTCCCCATTGCACTCTCCAACTATTCAATCCTTTCTTCCATGGTGAGGCCCGATTCAGAGGAAGATCCTTCCATTGCTTACAAACCGGTTCAGGTGAAGGTGGAACGCTGGTCAATTTTACAGAGGACCCTTGGCCGCCCAGCGATGGCTTTCCCTTTGCTCTTCAGTGGAACTTCAATGCTCTGATGCTTCAACAAGTCTGCTGTGAGGATGGAGGAGGAACCACTAGAATTAATAACCAGCTGGAAGAGAATCAATGTCATGAGAGTATTGTGACCGGAAGCAGTTTGCAAAGATTTTCTGGCAGAGCTCGGAAGAAGAGAAGATGCGTGGTACATTGGAGTTCTGATAGGCGAATGGAGTCGCTGGATGAGGATCCAGAATCTACTAGATGTCACATCGACTTTCCTTTCCATCCTTAATCAAGATGCCTTTGCCCAAACGGACCCCATGATTTGCTTTTGCGTCTACCAGAGGATTTAGCTCCCTTAGCACATGGTAGAATTTGATGGAATGAAAGAGTTTTCTAAGAGTTTGGATTTTGTGCTAGATTTGAGCCAAATTAATATGGCTTGGATGCTTCCTCCTTGTTAGAGCCTGAATCAAGAGGCAAGAGTCACCAAATACTGTCAGACTGGCCATTCCTTTGGCTATAGCAATTTTTAAACCTTGAAGAAGTCCACAGAATTCTGCTATATTATTTGATTCCGTGCCCAGGCCCCAGGCGTAACTGCTAAGCACATCTCCATTAGCTGAGATGAGCACTCCTCCACACCCATCTAATCTAGGATTTCCCTTTGAGGAACCATCGAAGAAGAGGCAAGGTTCTTTCACAGACTTTCTCCAGTTGTTGAAGTCAGACTCAGGGAGCCTAATTTCCCACTGAGCTGTTTGAGTAGGATTTGGAGAGAAGCGATTTTGATGATTGGGAACAATCAAGCTAAGTCATTGTGATTCATAAGGCAGAAGCTGGAGAGAGTCTTTCAGATTCAGGTTGTGGTCAAGAGCTTCCCCTAAGATTGCTCTTGCCTGCGTTGCAATTTTAGCTGGGTGACTTTCCTGATCTCTAAAGATGCGATTGTTCCTCTCAATCCATATTTTCCAGCAGATGGATTTTGGTGTCCATTTCCAAGCCATTTGGAGAATATTTTTCTTGGCCATTTGAAACAGAGAGAGGTTCATCCAGCCTGAAAGGATATCTTGGATAGAGTCTGGAGTTTGATCCCTGGGTTTAGGCTCAAAGCTTCTTTCCAGACTACTTTGGAGAATTGACATCCAAGGAGGAGATGATCCGAGGTTTCTTCCTCTATTTTGTAGAGAGGGCATCTAGTTGGGCCTTCCATGCCTCTTTTATTTAGATTTTCTCCAGAGAGAATGCTTTTATGGGCCAGTGTCCCGCAAAATATGCCAATTTTTGGGATGAAGACATTTGACCACAGAAATTTCCAGACCACAGGGTTGGGGGCGGCGTAGGGGATTGCTTGGATGTTTTTATAGCCTTCCCTAGTTGAATAATTACCTGAGCTGTTTCCCCACCCTCTTCTGTCTCTGATTCCTTCTTTAATAGGGGATTCGTCGTGAAGGAGATTTGTGAGGATTTCAGCTTCATCTGTTAGATCAGGAGGGAAGTCACCTAGATCCCATCCCGTCCAGGTATTGTCTTCCCAAGCTGATAGATCCCAAAGCGAGGTGGCTCCTTTGTCCAAAAGCCATTGCTTGATGTTGTTCAGCTCCATGTTTAACCCAATTGGTGGTTCTCCCAGGATGGAGTCTTCCCATACTCAGATTGACCTCCCATTTCTTGGAATCCAATAAAGATTTTTTCTGAAAGGAACAAGCACTTTAAGACATAAATTATAAACCGGGGAACCTTCTCTAAGAGGAGGTTGATTGTCCAGACATCTTTTCCTTGTGCCAGGAAAGTAATTTTTGCGAAGGAATTCCTTGCTCCAGCTTTCTTTCCCAGAGATCAGCTGCCATAGCAACTTAGCTCCCAAGGCCAAATTTTGTGTGGTTAAATTCCTCACTTGAAGACCTCCTTCATCACGAGGTTTTTGGATCTTTTCCCAGCTCACGAGGTGGAATTTATTTTCATTCCCTTTGCCCCCTTCCCAAATAAATTTTTTGACCAGACCGTCTATTTTGCTTATTACCGATCTAGGTGCAAGAAGAATTGAAGATTGATAGATTGGCATGCTACTTAGTACTGATTTTATCAGTACATTTTTCCCTACTAGATTGAGCCAGTTGGCACTCCACCTTTGGATTTTGACTTTAATTTTGTCTAAAATTTCTTCCCAATTTATTGTCTTGATTTTAGTTTTGCAAATGGGGATGCCTAAATATATGAAACTATCCCAATCCATCGTGCCCTCCATCCCAAGCTCTGCTGATATTTCCCTTAACTCTCTGGGTGAGCACCTCCAGCTGTAAATTTTGATTTTTTGGAAGTTTATTTTACTTCCGGACACCTTTTTGTAAACTTCCAGCTCTTGTTTAAATTGCTTGGCAGAGTGGCTATTTGCTCCACCTAACAACAGGGTGTCGTCTGCAAATTGGGCATGATTTATGTCCCGAACATGGTTAACAATTCTTAGTTCTGGGAGCATATGGATTTCTTGACGGAGGCTAAGCTGAAAGATGAGAACGAAAGCCTGAATGGCGTAGAGTAGAGGGGACAAAGGGCAGCCCTGCCTTAGCCCTCTAGAAGCTTTGAAGAAACCAGCAGGCCTTCCATTAACAAGAGGGGCTATCCACGGATCAAAAACACAGCCTTTAACCCAACTTATGAAGGAGGTTGAGAAGCCGAATTTAGCCATAACAGCAAACATAAAATCATGCCTAACACGATCAAAAGCGTTAGCTAAATCCAATTTAATGACCATACCTTTCTCATTGCGTTGATAACTTGAAAAAATTGCTTCTTGGACGAGAATGATGTTATCAAGGATTTTCCTTCCTTTTATAAATCCACCTTGATTTTGCGAGATAATCCTGGGCAGAATTCTTTTAAGCCTGGAGGCTATAATCTTGGTAATTAACTTATACCTTGTGTTGCACAATGAGATCGGTCTGAAACTGTTGAAGGTGGTGGCACCTTTTTCTTTTGGGATCAGACCAAGGAAGGAGGAATTAGTACTGCCCCCCAGTTTGTTGACCATTTGAGAGTGTCGGATCATTTTTAAGAGGTCGATCTTGATAATTGACTAGCAGCTGGTGAAGAATCTGGTTGTGAAGCCGTCCGGACCAAGGGCGCTGTCAGGTTCCATAATCGAGAGAACTTCTTTAACTTCATTCATTGTGACAGGGGCGGTAAGGTAGATGTTTTCCTCAGGCGCGATAAGGGAAGGAATGAGATCAAAGGGATGGGATATGGTGTCCAACAGATCCTCTATGGGAGCTAAGAAAAGCTCTTGGAAAGAAGCCATGGCTGCCTGCTTGATGCCATCAGAATCCTTGATCAGATCACCTTGAAAGTATTTTAGAAATTGCTTTGAAGTTCTTTCGTGCTTCTGCCTGCTTGTGAAAGTACCTAGTGTTTTTGTCCCCACTTAAGAGCCAGAGACTTCTGGATTTTTACCTCCAAAATTATTCTTCCAACCTGCATGCCGAGAAGAATGTTTTTTGGAGTTCTTCTTCCTTTCAAAGTAGGCAATCTGAAATGGGAGAGGCCTCCATAAGGAATTGGTGAGTGTCCAGATCAACTTGGGCTTCTTTCCTTCTTGAAACGGGAGAGGCAGAGAGTCTAGCCCAGGATTTCAGGTCGAGTTTAAGCCTCTTCAATTTTGCTTCCCAGAGGTAGGTTGACGATCCTCTTATTTGGGTTTTCCAGGAGTCAGAAACTAGTTGCATGAAATCCTCATGTTGGATCCAGAGAGGGCTAAAGTGGAAGGGAATAAGGCAAAGGTCTTGATCAAGAGCCAACTCTAGAAGGATGGGCTTATGGTCGAAGGTGCAGCGAGGGAGCATTTTGGAGGAGGCTAAGAGGCCTAAGGCGAGAAAGGAGGAGTGAACAAGGAACCTGTCAAGCCGTGCAGCCACATGGCCTGATCCCATTCTTTTGTTTGTCCAGGTAAACTTACCTTTGGCAGGTTTTATATCAAGTAGATCCCACCCAAGGATGATATCTTCAACCCACTCCCTCGATGGGTCTCTAACCGGTGTGCCCCCTTTTTTCTCATTTGTAGCAAGGGTGACATTCATATCGCCTGCAACTATGATGTTTTCTAGTCTTTGCATGTTTAGAAAGGACTCTAACAAAGACCAGCAATCTTTTTTTTCCGAAATTAAGACGGGGACATAGAGATTGAAAAGACTTACCATTCTTCTAGAAGGTTTGTGGATGAGTTTAGTGAATACCCAATGCAGTTCTCACTCTTCAGCTTCGAGATCATAAAGATTGGAGTCCCAAAATGTGGCAATGCCTCCAGAATCCCCTCTTAAGTTGTTGGCAATCCCAGGGCCTTTTTTCCAGAACTTTTTCCCAGCTAGGAGGATAGCAGTTTTCTCCATTTTTGTCTCCTATACTAGCAGGATCTCAGGATTATGGATTTGGATCAGGTCTTTCAATGCTTCTTCCTTTAGGGAAGATCCTAAGCCTCTGCAATTCCAAGAGATGTATCGCATTAATTACTATGGGGGGAGGGGTTGGCCCCTTTGGAGGCCGTTGCTGCTCCTTTTTTAGATCTGGTGTGCATAATTCCTTTTAGGGTTTTTTGCGAGCCTTCAAGGACATCTAGGTATGTTTCTTCCTCTCTTTTCTTCTTTTTTGACTTCCTTCCTCTTGGATTTTTGATGGGGATCACATGCAGACTGCTAGATGAGGCACCCTCATCCAACTCTTCACCTGGATCTGATTCTAGAAGCAAGGAGTCATCGATTGTCTCTTTGGCAGGCCCTGGGGGTTCAGCAACCATTGAGGGGCCTGGTACGTGATGGATTTCCCCAGTTTCCAGCTGATATGCGATTTGAGTCTCTATCTCTTTACTACCAGGCTTCTCTTCGAGGTGATTTCCTTCAGTTCTTATTGAATCTGGGTCTTTTCCAGCAGGATTTGTGGTCTTTTGTGGATCCTCAGCATCTTGAATAATGATTGGTGTTGCGTTTGTGGGTTCCTGGATAGGTTTATTGGAGCTTGTGGGGTGGCTCTGCAGGTCTCCTGCTGCCTTTTTTTCCTGACTTTTGGTGTTTGCTTTCCATTTCTTAACTTTTTTCCAACCTTCTCCTTCGTCAGAGATCTGAGATTTGGGGCAATTTCTTTGAAAATGACCATGCTCATGACAGTGACGGCATTTGAACGGAAGCTACTCATAATCCAGCTTTTGGTAATGATGCCAATATCCAACTTTTAGTTTAACCGCTTCTGGAATCCCTGCTTCAAGATCAACTTCTACACAGATTTTGGCACAGGAGTATTGCCCTTTGTTCTCTTCTTTGTCAATGTATCTTCCAAGGGCATTTCCAACTTTTTCCAGGGTTTGAATATTCCAGCAGTGAACTGGGAGATTTGGCAGTCTCATCCATACTGAAACTTCCTTTGGGACATCGACTTCTGCATTGAAATCTGGGGTCCATCTATTGAGATACAGTCCTTGAGTTCCCATGAAGTATGGGCCGCTTCTAAAGATAAGATCTCGGTCTTCTTTGGATATGAATTAAAAAATGAAGAACCCTCATCCAACAGGGTAGCAGGTAACACTATTTTTGAGCTGGGACCTCCAATTCCTCTGGATCCAGTCGTCAGTGGTTCTTGTTGAAGACCATAGTCCCATGAATTGGCCTACCAGGCCACGCTCAGCTAGGGCCAGAGCAATTTTGATAGATTGTTCAGTTGGGAGATCAATTTTCAGCACAACATCAAGCTTCTTAATGAACTTCGAGATGGAAAGGGCCACCGGTTTGAGGCCAGGTGACGGTAGAAGCATTCTGAAAGCTTCTTCAGTAGAAGGGGGAACAGAGGGAGGGGGGAGCCCTCCCCCAGGCACAGCTATGGGGGCGGCCTGAAGCAACTATGAGCATGAGCAAAGTTCCCAGCGAAGGCAGGTGGCGGCAACTAGGGCATCGTGCAGCTCCTTATCGGTCTGTTCGGTGGAGGCCTTTCACAAAGATTGTTAGTCTACAACTACATACTACATTCATCTTCATCTTTCTCAAAAGTTAGATTTGTTAATTATGTGTGGATTGATCATTTTCTGGGTTTTTAATAAATATTCATGTCATTAGATTACACTGGTATCAAGGAAAAAGGAAGACTAAACTTACTCTTATTCTAAAAAGATCAATGTTTCAAATATTTGATTTGGACAATGATCTATGATTAGTTTCCAATTTGGTATGAAAAGTGTCAAGGAGAAGCTATTAAGTCTGGTTATCTATAACAAGTATATAAGTGCATGAAGGAAATATACAAACTATTCAGTTGTTAACATCATTTTGGTACTCAGTTAATCGATCAGTTTCCAATTCAAAGTCTTTTATTGGGTGATGGCATATTTCAGATCTTCAGGCAACTCAAATTTTTGTGACAAAAAATCTTTTAACTATAATGCCTCACATCTTTAAAATTTTGGGGTATAGTTTTTTACTTATATTTTTGAGACCTCATTTAAGTTATTCTTCATATGTTATAGTTATATTATGAGTTAAGGGATGAATGCATATAATATTTTACCAAAACATTATCCTAAATGTGATATGCCTTCATTATATATTGTGCCTTAGATTAAACTTTAAATTAATTAATTCTTTTTCATTTGTCTAATCATGAATCAATCGTTGTTAACCCATCACTCATAAACAGGTTGTACACCCCAGCGTGTTTCTTCAACCCCTCTGTCTCTGTTACACTCTGCTAATGAATCTTCACTACTTGAACATTATGCTTCTGATAATTTGCATACACCTACTCTTGGAACTCCAATTCCGATTCCTTCCACCATTCCTTCTGAGATATCTACAAATGATTATTTCCAAAAGAGGAATGTTCAACTCACATAGGAAGTTTAGAAGTATGCCCTTCTCATTCAATATCTTAAGAAATAAAATGGGATTCTAACAACTAAAGTTGCTTCTTTACAAAAATTGGTCGATGATATGATGAGGCCTAACCAATGCTTGAGAATACAATTGAAGAAGAAAGAACACCATTTGGAAGAGATTACGAACACTCAACCAAATAAATTTCCTGCCTCCCCTCAACTGCAGGCATTGGTCAATGCCCCAAGGGTCTAACTCAAATCACATAACCAATTTTGACTATCAATTTTGTTTCCTTGCATTGGGAAATGCAAGATTTTGGGGTGGGGGAGATGATGGCCCCCTATTTTGTCATATTTTATCTATACATCATATCCAAAACTTAAGTATTTTAAACAAATTTCCTCCTATGTATCGTTTATTTAGACATCATTTGCATGGATTTAAAGGTTATTTCATAAAGTTCATAACAAGGTATAATTTTGTCGTTATTCCATCTTATTTATCCATGTTTCAGCATAAGTTTAAATATTATATATAATGAATTAATTAATTGGGTTATATCTCTTTGGTTATCTTGCATACCTCTTCCACCAATCTGGTACCTGATCTGATACCCAATCTTGTACCTAATCCAACACTTGTTTCGGCACTTGCTTGAAAGACGATTGTTGATTCACATCATTCTGGGTTTCTTAAACCAATTTGGATACATTATTTTTTACATGATAATGATATCTACCTCCCATAGAAATATGTATTTATTTGGATACACGGATCTCAAGATAACCCAAAATTTCTAAAAACAAGCAAACCCAAAAAATTTGAAGGAAAATATTCGGAACTGCTCTTTTGTGCCTCAGTTTTCATACAGTTGGAAGAATCTATGGAGGCACTTCCAAATGGGTTTTTAAAAAATCCAGCTGGCTACAAAACTAGGAAATTGTTTGTCAAAAATCGCAACGGATTGGTAGATACGACTGGGACACTAATACCAACTTTTCTAATTCAACCGTCAAACCCATATTTTTAGGATCTCATCCAAACTTGACAAAGTTATTTCCCGGGATTTGAGATTTGATCCCAGTGAAATTTTATGTATAAATATATGGTTTTTTTTTATCAATGTAAAGGAGGAATAAGGATGTTGATTATTATGTGATACATTTTCTGGCTGATAAGTAAATCTTGTTTTAATTCTTTATTCATTGCATGATAAACATTTGGAGGGGGGCCACCTTCATATAGTGTTGGTACATTGTTTTTGAATATTGTTATTTACATAGATGACTGTAAGAATTCCTTTTTATGTATCATCTGGTGATTGATTTTTTTATTATTATTGAGGGTTTCCATAAACAAAAATAGAATAAGAAAGGTTTGAACAAATTGAAGGTTAAATATTGTAGGTTTTATGTAACTTGTCATTTACACTTGGTTTTCATTAATATAAGGTTTTTCACTAGAAAGATTGTTTTTCCTCGTGAAATCAGTTAAGTTCATTTTGGAATCTTAGATCTGTGGTTAGGATAGAGAAAAACAGCTTTGAGTGCTTTCTTTGTAACTAAGGAATGATACAGAAATGGTTTACACAGAGTAGAATATTCTGTCTAGAAAATAAGTTTGATATGGTTTGATATTACAGCATTTGAATATTTCCTTTTGTACTTAAATCGATTTTAGCTGAGAATTTAGATAGGTTGAAAGAATTGTTGTGTGTATGAAATCAAAGCTATAAATTTTAGTTGAGTAATGTTCCTCGATTGAAACATTTCCATTGAGTAATGTTCCTCGATTGAAACATTTCCATTTGACTTAAATTAGACAGTAAGAAGATTACCAAAATCTTGTGTGATGATAGAAAGGTTCAGTACTAATTTGTGTGGCTTGATTTAGTTCCCAGTTTGAGAGCTCGAGGGTGAATGCATGCAGATAGTTCATTTATCCTTTATAGAGTTTTTGACAATTGTTCTACTAGACTTAAAGGAGTTTTAATCATTTCATTCTGTGTATATTGAAAAACAAAAAGTAGTTAGATTCATCTCTTCGTTGATTTGGTAGCTTACTTTGGTACATTAGTTCATTGCGGAGTTATGATTATCTCAATTCAATAGAAGTCTTGTTATGCCAAATTTAAAGTATATTAAGAGTAGTTGAAATTACTTTTCAATTATTCATTTGAACTTTGGTAAATGATTTGAGGTTGAATATTTTTGTGGAGTGGATTTTTAAAGCATTTGGTGATTAAGTGAATAAGTAGTGTAGTATGGATTATGATTCTTTTAGCATTGATAGGAGTTGATTAGAGTAAAGTCACCATTCTTTTAAATTGTCATAGGAATTTATCCCTACATTATATTATCCTGCACATACAGTGTAGCAACTGGAATTTTACCTACCCTGGTCGATAATTAAATTGAAGGTGAATTAATTCGTTGTATATTTTTCCTGAAAAAAACCAATAATATACCCCTAGACAAAAACTAAGCTATCAATAGGAAAACCAATGGATCAAGGGATTCTTCCAGAGGTGAGCCACAATTTTCCATCAAAGAGGTGGGAGACATTTATGGTAACCTCTAACGTCCATACTCCTAAGGTGCTAGTGCGCTCAATAAGGTGTGCACATTCAAGCGGAGAGAAGGTGGATGAATATATGTTTTCCTCATGTAGTACCACAAAGAAATTCCCACTTGTAGTCACTTATCTGGGTACCTAGGAAAAGAATCTATGTTTACCACTTCACGAATGACAACGAGGAAGAATATTCGCAAGTCAAGACTACATGTGTGGGAAGGGAATGTAGGACACATGTCCTCGAATCAAAAATTTAGAGAAAGAGGTGTCACCATGAGGACTTTCCACTCTTACAAAACCCCCATACACGTGATAGCCCCACCAAACAAGCACGGAGGGATCCATATCTCTTCCACTTGCTTGATTTGACCTCGTGCTTAACTCCTGTGTGAGAGGAGATTTCCCAGCAAACACCCTTCGCTACTAATGGATTATAACGCTCTTTAGTGAATCTATTTTTATTTGATGGCCTTGAAGAGATCCTTCTCCAATCCTATTCTAAGGCCCTAGATAGTAACCTAATGTTGGTTTTCTATGACCAAAAAGATATCTAATTAATTTTAAATAACAATCATTTTATGGTCTTTTCTTACTCAAAAGGGTAAATGAAGTGAACATGATGATTTTTCGACTCTTCTTAACTCTAAAAAAATGAATACATATACTGCAAATTCAATGTTTTATTTCATGGATACCTTTCTAAGAGAAGGGACTGGAGAGATTTTCCTTTCCACAATAAAGTGTTTGTCCAATCAAATGCACCCAATGGGAATTCAATCCAAACAATACATTATTGATCACATCGAAACAATGCAATCCAAACAATCCTTACTAAAATAGAAACTCAAGCCTAAAACATGATGAAAATCCATGGTTTGATTCTTTTCTTTGCTCACTAATATGGATTAATGAATGTGAAAGAAATACATATGCCAATCACACTTTCAAACAAAAGAAGCATGGCTACAAATATAAGTAGATATGACTATTCCCTTATACCATTATGTTGCGCAATGACAAGCAAGCCAAAACTAATGACAAGAGATGATTGTGATGTATAAGGATCTTTATAAATCACTTGGAATAGAGATAAACAAGAAAATAAAGAGGCTTCAGCAACATCAAAAGATCATTGGAGATCTACGAAATTTAAATTAGATCATTATTATCTAACATAAGGGAATGTAAATAACATACAAACAAATGGAATCAAAGGGAAATATATCTTACTTAGATGAGAATCAGGACACTATCTAGGTGTAATGATGATGTAAAATAACCATGAACATCCTCTTAAAACTAAGAAACAAACCAAATCTTATAATTTTTGCAAGAAAATCAAAACATTTCACATATAGAACACTACGACTCCCATCGGGCTCTACAAGGAGGGATAAGCAAGGGTTATCACTCATTTGACACTAGCAAGGAGTGATACTATCACAATGTGTCTCATTAGAAGGGATGATATGGAAAAAATAGGAAAAAAATTGAGATTGGGTTGAGATTTTAAGGGTTCTAGGGTTTCTAATAATCCAGAGAATGTCAATGGATGACTCGTAGATAAAAACAACTTTCAAAAGGATGAATGAAACAAAGAATTTTTCAAAAAAAACTAGGAAAATATCAAAATTTCTTCCCCATTAGAGTTGTTAGTTGTATTTTTAGAGATTTTCCTTATACGCATATATAGTTTCTCCCTTATATCTCTATCCCTTGATCCAAAACAGATGGGTTGTAAACCTCAATGATTTCCATTCTAGATCCAATATTGATAAGATAGCATATAGGAAGAGAATATAGAAATATAATTCGCCTTTTTTCTAATGATGTATGTTGATATAGATCTCTTACCGGTGTAAATTTGGTGAAATTTTCTCTAGCTCTTGTGCACCTGATTCCTACACAATCAAAAAACAATACCCTTCTCAATCGCTTTCAAGAATTAATACTAACAAGATATAATATATAACAAGACAATCAAAATACAACATCAACCTAAACCTGATCTACTCAAGGCTAGATCTTATCCTTCACACATAAAAATTGTAATCATAAGCACAATACAAATAATAATCTAGACATGAAATAGAAGGTGGGAAATGCATATATCTATATATAATTAATCAGAAATATACAACATGCACATACCTTGAGTTATTATGTGAGTCTTCTCCAAGCTCCTTGTTCAAATCCTTATTTGATTTGAATCACACACAATGAACTTAATGAGACCTATAAGGATCTAATCTAGATTCCAACAACATAATAATATTGTAACCCACCTAGAACTAAAAAATAAATATTTTTATTTGTTTGAGAAAAACATTATGTTAAAAATTATTGTAAAGTTTTTATGACCAAGGATGGTCAAGGATGACTGTAATTGAATATTTTATTTATTTAAATATTTAAAAGAAGAGACACCTATCCAAAGAAGACTGTTGAAGAGTGTTCACTAACCCACCAAGAGGAATTATCAGCTGTAGAAGTCCAAATGACAAGTGGCGGAAATAGCATTTCACTTTCTAGCTGTTAAAGGAGGAAAAATACCTAAAATTGTGGTCATGTTCCCTGAGAAGAGGAACTGAGCAGGTGGATCATTAAATTAAAAAACTGACCCAAAGACCTATGAAATCTTATAAATACCATTGAAATGAGAAAAAATTTCATTACATTCTATTCCAAGTGATTAGAGCCTTGTGAATTTGCTGAAAACTGAAAAGTCAGGAACACAAGAGGAATTCGATGAGGGGATAGCTAAAGTGAAATTGTTGAGAGTTAAGTATGCTAGTGATTTTTCTAAGTTGCAGAGATTTCTGTGTGGGTTGTTACACAACATCTTCGTCTTAGTGGTTCAGTGAATAGGACCGGGGTCCTAAAGCAAGTGATCTTGGTTGGTTTCAGGAGACGGTTGGGAGGAACAATCTTCTTTGGGTGTTTTTTGCCTTCAACAGTTAGTAGGTTCTAAGTTGTTTTGTTTATAAACTTATATTCATTTTATGTTTTAATCCTCAGAACTTTATACATGCTAGAGTTTTTACAAATCTATTATCTGTTCACTGCAATTGAATAGGATAGTATTTTATTTTAGATTTGTCCATACTACCGTAGACATAGAATTTTCTAGTGAAAAATAAGTAGTTATTGTTTTAAAATTAGTATCTCATATATGTATCTTGTACTTTAGCAGTTGAAAACATTATCCTCAAAATTCTGTAGATTCACAATCTTTTTGGTTTAAATAACCTTATTTATTTTCTTTGTCAGCAATAATCCTTAGGACAAAATATTATAAACAATTATATAACTATACTTTCTATAACTATTATTAGCTGAGAGGCTTAAGCAACTATCTAGGGTTTAAGAACTCATTCAAAACTTACACAGAAGTTAAATAAAAACTCTACCGGATCTTATTATAGAATACTGTACATAGTAAAATATTAGAATATTTAAGAATAAAACTATTTAATTACTATCCAAAAATTGTTAATTCGTGATTGATGATCGAAACTGACAAAGCTCCAAAGCTCCTTTGTCTTCGTTTACTAGGAAATAAAACTTTATGGTAAAAGGAAATGCTAAACTAGTTAACAACCTCTTGTATGTTAATGTAATTGTAACTTCGGAATGTATTCATTTTTATTTCTTATGTATTGTACCTCGATGTTTATTCAAGGATGTGCCTGTAATGTATTTGAGTCATGTCATGCCCTGATGTTCCTATCAGGGGGTTCTATAATGTAAACAAGTCATGTCAAGTCATTGTGGGTAGCCCTCCTATTGATCAAGGGTTAAATTCCCTAGAATAAAACTATTTAATTAAAAGAAGGTTGGGCTGACACTCCTCCCTAGGGCACATCTTTCTGTCAAAGCAGAATCCAATTCTGAGCTTTTTCAGTTTTGGACTCGACACTGCTGCCGAAAATTAGGGCTTTCCACAGAAGTGGAATTTTTCAGTGAGCCTAGGCCTGGATTGATCTCCTCCTCAAAATCGAAGTTTAGAGATCAAGATCAAAGTATTTGGTTGGATAGAACTCTGGAAAAGACAAATCCTAATATGCTCTTGAACCAACACTGCAAAAATTCAGCTCCAAATCTAGATCCGACATCTTGACCTGGTAAGATCTAAATCTTTTGTATTTCCATTTGAGGTTCTCAGTTAAGATGTCTTATCATACCAAGCTTGATGAAAAGCTTGAGGGAGCTGATAACTTCTGAGCCTGGAAGTATAGGATCACCCTGGTCTTGGAAGAAAATGAGTTGGACTCCTATATCAATGAGGAGGTTCCAGTTCCAGAGGGAGATGAGGCTAAAGCCTTACACAAGAAGAAGTTGGTTATGGCTAAGAGGATTACTGCTTATTCAATCAAGGATCAACTCATACCGTAGGTGTCCTCCCTAAAGACACCTAAAGCTATGTTTGATGCCCTAACCAAACTATTTGAAGGGAATAACATAAACCAGAAGATGACTCTGAGAAACCAACTGAAGAATGTAAAGATCCAGAATGGAGAAACCCTCCAGTCTTACTTTACAAGGGTTTCTCAGATTAAGGAACAACTGGAAGCAGTAGATGAAGAAGTGGAGAATGCAGATATTGTAATGACCACCATGAATGGTCTCCCTTGATCATGGGACTCTTTTATTCAAGGAATCTGTGCCAGAAAGAAGTTTGTCAAGTTCAACAGACTATGGGAAGAGTGCTCTCAAGAAGAAGCTCGAATAGCAGCTCGAGAAGAAAATATGGGAAGTGAAGATCAAGCTCTCACGATACACTCCAAGAAAACCAGAAGAAGTTCTCATCACCCCAGAGGTAAGTCCTTTCATAAAGATAACGCTAGAAAAGATTTGTCTAGAAGCAGATGTTATACATGTGACGAGAAAGGACACTATGCTAGAGAATGGCCTAGAAACAAAAATGTCTCTCGCAAGAAGAAGGGAAACAAGAGAAGACATCATGCTCATGCTGCAGAGGATGATGAACCATCCACAAAGAGAACCAGATATGAAAGTGAAGACTCTTCAAGTGATGAAGAATATGTTTGATTGCCACTCTCACTGGAAACATTACACATGGAAGCAATGATTGGCTTATAGACAGTGGGGCTTCCAAACATATGAGAGGATTCAAGGAATCCTTTGTGAAGCTATTTGAACATGACTCACCTCACCAGGTGAAACTTGGAGATGACTACCAGTATCCAATAAAAGGTAGTGGGGAATCCTCCTATAAGCTAGACTCTAGAAAGTCTATGACAATGAAGGAAGTATTGTTTGTACTAGGACTAAAGAAGAGCCTCCTCTCCATATCTGCATTAGATGCAAAAGGTATGAGGTTTGAATTTATAGATGGCCAAGTTATCATGTATCCAAAGGGAAAGACTATTAATGATGTAGTAGTGATTGTGGAACAAGAAGGAGGTCTATACAAATTGAAGGGCCATCCAAAACAAGCGTTAGTCCATGACATAGTAGAGCCAAATGAACTTTGACATAGAAGGATTGCACATGTGCATTACAGAGCACTACCACTTGCAAGCAAAGCTGTTGAAGGTCTTCCAAAAATTCAAGCAAAACATGACGGGGTCTGCAAAGTATGTGTGAAAGGAAAGAACACAAAGAAGACATTTCCAAGTAGTGAGAGCAAGGAAAAAGGAATCTTGGAAATCATACACTCCGATGTATGCGGTCCAATGTCATCAAGTTCATTAAGCGGGTATGCATACTATGTTTCTTTTATTGATGACTTTTCTAGGAAGACATGGATATACTTCATGAAGAACAAAGATGAAGTTTTTAGCAAGTTCAAGGAATTGAAATCCTTGATCGAGAACCACACTGAAAAGAGGATCAAGACCTTTCGATCAGATAATGGTGGAGAATTCACATCAAATGAATTCAAAGAGTTATGCAAAGACTTAGGGATTAAGAGGGAGTTATCCACTCCATATAATCCACAACAGAATGGGGTTGCAGAAAGAAATAATAGAACTATCATGGAAGATGCAAGAGCAATGCTTCATTATCAAGATCTTCCCATGCATCTATGGGCAGAAGTTGCTAGAGTAATGGTGTATGTATAGAACCATACTCCACATAGAGTACTCGAGAACAAGACGCCTGAAGAAGTATTTTCTGGCAAGAAACCAGAAATCAGTCATCTCAGAATATTCGACTGTCCAGTATACATACACGTTTTGAAAGAAAAGAGGACAAAGTTAGATCCTTCAGGAAAGAAGGGTATATTTGTGGGATACTCTGAAAGCTCGAAGGCTTACAGAATATACTTCCTAGGATTCAAGAATATTGACATTAGCAGGGATGTAAGATTTGATGAAGACTCAGTCTACAACAAATCCAGAAAGAAACCTGCTAAAGTTCCTGAAGAATCGGAAGCACCCAGAATTAATGACACAACCATGAACGAAGAAAATCAAGAAGAAGATCGAGAATTTGAAGAACCTCAAGAACCTATAGATCCACCTCATGATAAGAATCCTCATAAGAGGAAAGCTGCTTGGGTATGAGAAGCTATCCAAGGTGTGGAAAGATATGGGGCTCTAGAAGAGAATCACAGAGAAAGAAAGAGGACCAGCTCCTGCTCCGGATATGTAGCATTATGATGTGATTTCATTGATAAAGAACCTTCCAATTATGAAGAAGCGGAGGAAAGGAAAGAATGGAAGGATTCTATGATCAAAGAGTATCAATCAATCATGAAGAATGATGTTTGGGATGTTGTCTGAAGACCAGAAGGGAAGTCGGTTGTAACTTCCAAATGGATCTACAAGATCAAGCATGTTGCAGATGGTAGCATAGAAAAATATAAGGAAAGATTTGTCGCTCGTGGCTTCTCCCAGAAAGAAGGAATAGATTATGAAGAAAATTTTGCGCCTGTATCCAAATACACTTCCATCAGATCAGTACTTGCTCTGGCTATAGTGATGAAATGGAAGATACACCAGATGGATGTCAAGATTGCTTTCTTGACTTTTGTAAGAGGAAGTGTATGTGGAGCAACCACTCGGTTTTGAGACACATGACAGGGAGTCTCATGTGTGTAGATTGAAGAAAGCCCTATATAGTTTGAAACAGACACACAGGACATGGTACGGTAGAATTGACAGCTTTCTATCTAGTTTGGGCTTTACCAAGAGTAAAGCATATTCCAACCTTTACTACAAGGTTCAATATGGCAACCTAGTGATGCTCCTACTGTATGTAGATGATCTGTTTGTAACAAATATGGATGGGTTGATTACTGATACAAAGAGGAAGCTTGCTACCGAGTTCAAAATGAAGGTCATGGGTATGATGCATTATTTTCTAGACATGGAGTTGTGGCAGAATGCTGATGGAATTTCCCTGGGACAAGGGAAATATACAGTAGAGATCCTGAAGAGATTCGAGATGATGGACTGCAAGGCCATGACCACACCTATGGCATCAAACCTAAAGCTATTGAGTGATGCTTCATCATAAGTGGTTGATGCTATGATGTATCATCAGATGATTAGGTCCTTGATGTACCTAATGAACATGAGACCAAATATTTTCTTTGCTGTGAACACCTTGAGCCAGTTCTTGACAGATCTGAGACATGTTCACTTGATTGTTGCAAAGCATATTCTGAGGTACTTGAGGGGTATAGTTGATTATGGGCTCAAGTATGATGTGAATAAGAAGATTAACCTGGAGGGTTATGTTGATTCATATTGGGCTGGCAATCCCATCGATAGGAAGAGCACTTTAGGGTGTTGCTTTAGTATGGGATCAGGTGTGATCTCTTGGTTTAGCAGGAAGAAATCTTGTGTGGCACTAAGTACAGCTGAAGCAGAGCATGTCGTAGCTTCTTCAGCTAGTTGTGAGGTAGTATGGTTGAGGAAGTTACTGTTTGACTTATTTGATGTCTAGTTGGATGCTACTTGTATATATTGTGACAACCACAGTTGTGTGAAGTTGTCGGAGAACCCGGTGTTCCATGACAAGTCAAATCATATTGAGATCAAGCATCACTATATCCAGGATATGGTGCAGAGAGGAGCAGTGAAGCTCTAGTATGTTGCGATGGACGAACAGATAGCTAATGTGTTGAAAAATCCATTAGCTAGAGTGAAGTCTGAGTACTTCAGGGAGAAGCTTGGTGTTCTCCAGATTGAGGTTCCTTCCAAGGGGAAGTGATGAGTCCGTGAGCCATTCTGACATGGTGAGAGGATTGGTTCCTTCCATGGTCAGACGTAAGGGCTGAGCCATTCTATCATGGTGAGAGGATTGGTTCCTTCCATGTTATATATGAGTGCTGAGCCATTCTGATATGATTGTAGGATTGGTTCCGTGACATGATCAGATATAAGGGCTATTGCCATTCTCTGAATGGAGGTTCCTGGTCAGTTACCAGGAATACTCAGTCTAGGACTGAGGGCCATTCTGATATCACTGTGAGATGTATTCTTACATGATCAAATGTGAGTGCATCGCCATTCTGATGTGATTAAGGGATGTGTTCCAACTTGATCAGATATAAGGGTTGTTGCCATTCTTTAAATGGAGGTACCTGGTTAGTTACCAGGAAAGCTCAATATGGGACTGAGGGCCATTCTGATATGACTGTGGGATGTGTTCTCACATGATCAGATATGAGTGCATGTCCATTCTGATGTGATTGAGGGATGTGTTCCCACTTGATCATTTATAAGGGTTGTTTCCATTCTTTGAATGGAGGTGCCTGGTCAGTTACCAGGAAATCTTAGTCTAGGACTGAGGGCCATTCTGATATGACTGTGGAATGTGTTCTCACATGATCAGATATGAGTGCATGTCCATTCTGATGTGATTGAGGGATGTGTTCCCACTTGATCAGATACAAGGGTTGTTGCCATTCTCTGGGAGATTGGAGCCACCTGGTCAATTACCAGGAACCCTCAGTCTGGGATTGAGTGCCCTTCTGACATGGTGAGAGGATTAAGTTCCTTCCATGGTCAGATGTAAGTGTTGTGCCTTTTCACATATGGTAGTAGGTGTGTCCTACCATGCTGGTGATTGTAAGTGCTGTGCCTTTTCACAGATGGTAGTAGGTGTGTCCTACCATGTTGGTGATTATAAGTGCTGATCCTTTCCACAAATGATAGTAGGTGTGTCCTATCATGCTGGTGGATGTGAGTGATGTGCCTTTTCACAGATGATAGTAGGTGTGTCCTATCATGATGGTGAATGTAAGTGTTGGGCCTTTCTGACAGGGTTGCAGGATGTGTTCCCGCATGGTCAGATGTGAGTGTTGGGTGTGCCTTTCTGACATGGTGTTGGATGTGTTCCTCTCATGGTCAGATGTAAGTGCTGGGCGAGACATTCTGACTTAGGGTCAGATATAAGCGCTGAAGAAGACCTACATGGTGGCTAGGCCTACAACCAACATGAAAAAGGGCTGGCTCTGTAGAACTTCCTATGACGAGAAGAATCATGAGATAGCACCCATGATGATCCAGTAATGATGATCCAGCAGTGATGATCCAGCAGTGATGATCCAAATCGAGTGATGATCTATATCTAGTGATGATGTTCCAGTGATGATCCAGATCCAGTGATGATGTTCCAAGTGATGATCCAGATCCAAAGATGAAGATAACTTGAATATGAAGATGACTTGAAGATGATGAGGACTAGAGGATGATCCAGATGATAGAAAGAAGAAGACTTGTGCTGATAAATTGTGTCGAGAGAATACCTTCCTAGTTAAGAGGGAGTGTTAATGTAATTGTAACTTTGGAATGTATTCATTTGTATTTATTATGTATTGTACCCTGATGTTTATTTCAGGATGTGTCTGTAATGTATCTGAGTCATGTCATGCCCTGATGTTCCTATTGGGAGGTTCTATAATGTAAACAAGTCATGTCAAGTCATTGTGGGTAACCCTCCTATTGATCAAGGGTTAAAGTCCCACAGTTTTGGGGCACTAGGGTTGTTAGAATCTCCTAGAGAAGTCCACCCTAGTAGGTTATTATCAAGTCGGGAATTAGTATAAATAGAGAGTGAGCCTCTCTATTTATCACACACTCACTCACACTTAGTTGTAGCGCATAGATGAGGAAGAAGAAAACACCGGGGCTAGGAAGAAAGAGGCTACTGCTGTCAGGAGATCATCTTACTGTTTTGGGTTCTTACTTTAAGTGTTGATTCTATCTCTGAGGAATTTGTGGGGTTTTCTCCATTTATGGTTTCCCCGAGGAAAAACACTGTGTTCATTGTCTCTTGTGTTTGATTGTTGTGCTTTTTATTCTCTCAATTAAAGATCCTAATATAATGCTAGCTTAATGTTAAAAATATAACATTGTACACAGGTTTTGGATAATGCTTCTCATTCAATGAAAAATAGGCATTTAAACCTCGAAACGCCATTAACCAGCAGTAACCCTAGTTACAGGTCGTAAGTATTTTTTTATCAACTGTAAAACCTAGTTTTAAACTGTGCAAAACTTTCTATTGAGTAGGTCGTAACCCTTTTATCTTTCACCATTTGTAAAATCTTTTATGGATTAACCCAAAATCCTTTAATTATCAAAATATAGAATTATAAAAAGATTTTCCAAAACTATGATACAAATAAAATATCACAAGTACCCATCATAACCTACGCATGCCAAAAGTATCGAAATATCTTGTTCTTACAGAGAAAAATCTACTAAACATCGAATTTAAGAGTGTAGTGGCCTTACGACCCTAAAATTATTTCTAAACTAGAACTTACAATAAAGAAAACCTAAACAAAATTTTCACACAGTGCTCAATTATCAATTTTCAAGTACGGAGTATTAAATAGGAACGATACTCAGCAGTTAAATGCTTTTGCAAGATAATTTTAAACTATTTAATCCATAGAAACGGAGTAAATAGAATAACAAGTATTTAACCAAGAATAACCATCACTGGACATAGCCGAGGGTTCAAAACAAACACCATTACAACATCTTATTTTAAACTGAAAATGTTTGACATATCTTCCCATGCAGGATAACAGCCAGCTACATTTGTTTTACATATTGTAAGCTTTAAACACAATGGGAAATACCTAAAGCCTCCAAATAAAAACTCTGCTAATCATAGGCGTTTACCCCAAAAATGTTGGATTAAGCAAAAGCCTCAACTTCTTTCAACCAAAAGGTGAGCTACATTGCCAGAGAATGTTCCAAGCTTTATCCACTGTCAAGACCATCAAGGTTAAGATTGAAGGTCTTACTAGGACCCTCAAGCATGACTTCAAATACCACCATCCAACCCACGCTTGCTTGTGTACAACTCCCTACCATTCAACAAAGGAAAAGGAAGGTTAAAAACTTGAATAGTGTAGGTATTACAATACTGGAGTAAACACCAAGAAGATGCACTATGTATCTTTACTCAACGTAGATTTTAAAGCCTTGAAACTCGTAAACTTGGTTACAACAAAGGCAATGACCATGTCTGAAAACACATGAACAATTTTAAGAACCAAGATGAAGTTAGAGAAGAAGATGGAGATCGGGACAACAAAGAACTCATAGCTCTTGGCTCTTCTCACTACAAAATATGTCGAAGCGGCTAAAAAACCCTTTCCTTTTTGAAAGGGTAAACCCTTGTACGTTACATAGATAGCAAGCACTTTGCACATGGGTGCTGGTATGGTGGTTTTCCACATGGATCTTCTTACTAGCATACATTTTCTCTATAGTGTTTGTTGTAAACACTTATGTTTCAAAACATAGGGTAAGCGATAACAAGGTTTAGGAATAGATATCGTAAACTATATTTCTTTTATAAATTTTGTAAATGTTAGATCAAGAACTTAGGGACTTGTTTTAGTTCGTTGTCAAATCCTTAGAATTGGTTAGGGTCCCTTGATTTCATACCTAGGGATCTTGTTTTTCCAAGGCACGGGATTAAGTTCTTCATCAAATACTTGCATAAAAACCTTAAAAGTTATGCATTAGCTGAAGGGATAAGTAAAACCTTGCCACCTCTTAATCAGGTCCCTAATCTAGAACATTAAGTAAAGTATTAATACATTAAGTTGTTAGCAACATTTTTTTCTTGTGCAACACCAACCTTTGTACGAAAAAAAATACATGTCACGGTAAATAACATCTTTTGGAAAAACTGAAAGCAAATGAGATAAACAAGTTTACTTGTAAAGCAGTAGTTTTATATTAAAACCATATGAATCTATAGTACAATAAACATTACTAAATTACTAAGGCCTAAGTGTTTAGTAGATGAACCATTGTTGGCCTCTAGAGACCTTATATGTTAAAAAAATTATGGATTTGTTTTGTTGATGTTACATGTGGTATCAGAGTGATTTTCCAAACACTAGGCCTGAAGATTGGCTCAACTCCCTTACAAAACAGGAAAACAAAAATATTGATTACGTTTTAAAATTACATCTGTACATAAATATAAATTTGCATTTTGCAAGAAATGGAAGGAGTAGAAGCATTGGCAGAAGATGGATCCATCATAATATTCCATATAACATATATGTAGAATTAAATAACCAACCATCTGAAGTAATTCAAACTATAAAAGATTTAAGAGCTGAATTACAAACTGTAAAGGAAGATAATGAAAGAATCTTAAGAGTGTAGGAGGAACTAAATCATATATTTCTAGATTAAATACACAACAAAGGCAAGGATAAAATAAAGGAACATGAAACTAAATCTGGAATAGTATCATACACACGTAAAGGTAAGAAATTAAATTATTTTGATAATGAAAGTAAATCTTCTTCAGGAATTAAAGTAAGGTCACACAAAGAAAAATATAAATACTCTAGTGAAAGTAGTGATACCGATAGTGATCGTAGAAAGAGGAAATATAAACCCTATGAAGAAATATCAGGATAATTTAAAAAGATAAAACCTCCTATGTTCAATGGAGAAGTGGAAAAGGGTGAAAAAGCTGAGGCATGGATATCAGGTATGAAAAAGTACTTTCAAATTTATAACTACTCAGATAGACTGAAATCTCGGATGGCTATATATAACCTGACCGGAAAGGATGACATTTGATCGAAGGATATAAAAAGAGTAAAACCCTTGAAAGAAAAATATGTAACCTGGAGAATCTTTAAGAAATACTTCAAAAGAAAATTCTTATCTGAACAGTATTATGTAAGCGGTAAAGAGTTTTATGAACTTAGACAAGGCTCAATGTCTATGAAAGAATTAAGTAGTAAAATTTTAAGTTTATTACGATATGCGCCCTATATAATTGAAGAAAAACCTAAGATACACAGTGGTTTCTTAGTTGTTTTCCTACTAGTTTCAAGCACATAAATTTGTATCTTAGGCTAATCCCCCATCCAGTTCAGGTCATCCCTTGGGGGCACAACCTGTAACCATTCAATCTTCTAGAGGTTATGGTAATCAAACACCTGTAGGAAATATTAATTGTCCATCGAATCCTATAGGAATACCTTATGCTGGAATTCCATACCCTAGTAATACTTTCACACCATGGGGGCAACTTAACTCGTCTTATATGCCAGCTATGAGGAGGATACCCATACATACTGTGGGAGGTGCCAAAGGACCGCCTCATGGTGGTCCTCCCCCTGGCGCCTAATGGTCTTGAAGGGCCTAGTGGTTTTCCTCCTTATGGTCCTAATGGTCTTGGTGGTCCTGGGGGGCCTAGTGGCTTTCCCCCTAATGGCCCTGGAGGGTCTGGTGGCCCTCCTCCTAGGGGTTTTGGAGGCTCTGGAGGTTTACCTCCTAGTGGCCCTGGAGGGTCTGGTGGTCCACCTCCTAGTGGTCCCAATGGTCTTGGTGGTCCCGGAGGTCCTAGCGGTCCTCCCCCCAAAAGCCCTGGTGGTCCTGACGGTCCTGATCCTGGAAATCAACCCGTTGTAGGCGGATTTTCTGTTAGCTATTCCTCACAACAACTTGTCTATCAGTCCACTTATAGTCCTACTAGTAATTATATGCCATATCAATATTACCAATACGTGCAATCTAACCAACAGTTACCTTTCCTAGCAACTTTGGACTTGCCTGACTTGTCCAAGTTGATTAATGAACCCATTCGACACAATCCCTCACGGCCTCCCATTCCAGTAAAGTTACCATCGGACATCCCGAAGTTCGATGGGAAGCAGGGAGATGATCCGAAAAACCATGTCATGACATTCCATTTGTGGTGTTATTCAAACTCCCCCATGGATGATTCAGTTTGGTTATGACTCTTTCAGTGAACTTTGACCGGTACAGTCTCGAAGTGGTACATTGAACTCCCACAACATTCATTTATGGATTTTGGCTCATTGGAAATTGTGTTTCTTACACACTTTCAGCTCCCTATCCATTATGAAATGAGTACTGATCTCTTAACCTCTCTGTGACAGAACACCTCCACCCACATATCCGATCATATCCATGAGTGGAGGAGGAGAAGGCTTATTAAGGCCCCTATTCTGGATCAGTTATTAGTTGATTGGTTTACCAAATCTTTGTTGCCTCCAATTTCCTGAGATGTGGCTATGGGTGGTTCCGTTACTGAAGAGCGGGCTATTAGTCGAGCCCAGTATCTAGACTTGGTCTATTCCCAGTCTGGAACTTTTTATGACTTGATTCCTCAAGCTCCTCGCCCAAGCACCGATCCCGCCAAGCCACCAACAAAAGTACATGTTGCTGGGATTGTTGGTTCAATCCAGTCCCCGTTAGCAGCCAAACCTGCCAAGCGACTCCAGACTGCCACCCCTACTCCTTCGACTCCTAAGGTTTCCGCCGAGGTTAATTCTATTCAAAGTACACAAACCTCAGGAAATAATAAAAAGAAAGGTAAAAGTAGGAATAAAAAACTCGAAAACCAATAGGAGAATCCAAGACCAACCAACAATGATAATGATAAAGGGAAGAGAAAAGAAAAATATCCATGTCTGCTTCGTGGAGGTGACCATTTTACAAAAGAGTGTCCCCATCGAGATGAAATCTCCTAGTTTTTGAAGTCAAATCCTACACCCGCAATACTCACAGATCCTTTTCACTCTCAACAACAACTGATAGACCACATGTCTAATCAGGGTAACTCTAGTTCATCAAAGGAAATTCATATGATGTCCTCGGATACCATTAATCTGCAAACTCAAAGTCAGAATTATGACAAACCCGTAGATAAGAAAGAAGACCATTCTTCTTCAGGGAAAGCTCCCTCTACTAGTTCTCCAGAATCCTCGTCTACTGTTCCCCTATCCATCGAGAATCCTACTCTCGACATGATTTTGCGTCCACCTAAGCGTACTCTTCGGAAGGCTGTATTTAACCCTAATGCTTGAGCAGCTCAATTTTATAATGTAGTTGAAGATCTCGCTTAGGCACCTTGTGCAATGTCTACCTTAGAAGTACTCCAAAGTTGTCCTACACAGTGCAAAAACTTGTTAACGGCATTAGGAGCTTTAGACCCGGATAATACTAATTTGATTCACTTCAATATTGAGAACTATAAGTCTAGGTTACCTCATAAACTTGCTTTTTAGATCATTATGAAAGTAGTGGGAAAGAAATTTTTTAGAACAGTACTAGATGAAGGAGATTCAACCTCGGTGTTGTCTCTAGCTTGTTGGAAAGATTTCGACTCTCCCGAGATTGTAACATCACCTACAACTCTTAAAGCCTTTGACGGATGAGGTTTCTAGCCCCATGGTCTCATATCAGCTCTCACAGTCGACCTCGGGGGAAAATTATTTATATTCAAGTAGAAGTGGTAGATGCCCCGTTAGATTACAACCTCCTTCTAGGAATAAATTGGTTTTATGCCATGACTGCTGTTGCTTTGACAGTATTCCAAATAGTCCAATTCTCGCATCTAGGGAGAATTGTTACTATTGACCAGCTTGATTTCAGTACGCCGTATGTTACTACCTCTACAGCTAATAACATCCCCATGTTAGGCCAGTTCCCTCCTCCTTACCAGCCGATTGGGGTAGGCATGTTGAAGGATTCATCCCTTATGGGGATTTTTCCATCCACTCCTCCTAACACAGATTCTGTGACAATCCATATGATTGCCTCATTTGATTGTGAGCCTAAGGGCAAACAAGTTGTTGATTGCACCACGTTGAGTTCGCACGAAGCACTGTATGACACCATTCAAACCCTTTTCGATGATCACACTAATGGCCTTCATCTAGTGCCTTTGGATCCTTACCATTTACCTTACTGGTTAGAACCATCTCTTCCTATTCTAGATTATCTTTCTGAGACTTTTCCTTTTGACGAGTCCATTATGGAGATCATGAATACAGATGAGTCCATTTGGGAGGATCACCATCATAGATCCATGTTCCTCCTCAACACCAGTTCGGTTAACCATGATTATACATCTTTGTTTCCTACTGATATTGTCAATGTACCCCAAAGTCCCATATTGTTGCAAGACACAAATTTTGAACAAAACCTCTGCAACATTACTCAGACGAATCCAGTTGACATATCAGCCAAGCCTGGTACCATTGAGCATGTTCATGTTGGGCATAATTGCTCGGCAGATGAATCTGAAGCATACAGGGCACTTTTCAAAAAATTCCGTGATATTTTTTCTTGGTCCTATGAACAGATGCCGAGGATTGACCCATCCATTGTGGTCCATGAGATTAAAACCTATCCCACGCCCAAGCCTGTTAGGCAAAAACTAATGCAAGTCCATCCACAGAAGGCCACATCGATTAAAGTTGAAATTGAGAAATTTCTCAAAGCTGGGTTTATTTATCTAGTACCCCTGACAGAATGGGTATCGAACGTTGTCCCTGTCAATAAAAAGCAGGGCACTATTAGAGTCTGTATCGACTTTAGGAATCTGAATAAAGCTTGTCCCAAGGACAACTTTCCTACTCTGCACATTGATCAGATTATTAACAACTGTGCTGGAAGTGTCATTTTCTCATTTATGGATGGCTTCTCTGGCTATAATCAGATTGAGATATTACCCACTGATCAGCACAAGACGACATTCATTTTCCCATGGGGAACCTTTGCATATAATAAGTTACCTTTTGGCTTGAAAAATGCTAGAGCCACATTCCAGCATGTGATGTCCTATGTGTTTCATGATATTAAACATATTGTGGAACCGTACCTTGACAACCTCCCTGCTCATTCACAGCGACAACAGGACCACCCTCGTCATCTTAGAGACATATTCCTAAGATGTAGTCATTATAATATACGGCTCAATCCTCATAAATGTGTTTTTTGCATTGAGACGGGACGTCTGCTGGGTTTTGTGGTCTCAAAGGATGGCATTCGGATTGACCCTTTGAAAATTGCTGCCATTTTGGCTCTACCAGCCCCAACTAATCTCCTTGAACTCCAAATTTTGTAAGGGAAGGAAAAATTCCTCCACCATTTCGTATGCAATTTCACAGAGAAAATTCACGGTTATATGCATCTCCTTAAAAAGGACACTCTGTTCTTTTGGGATGACCAAGCCCAAAGCGCCTTTGATAATCTCAAACATGCTCTGACTCATTCACCCATGATAGAACCCCCAGATTATTCAAAGGACTTTCTCTTGTATGTTGTTGCCTCCGCTACTACCATCACTATGGTTTTGGTGCAGGAAAATCCCAATGGTCAGGAGCACGTGATTTAGTATGCGAGTAAGAATCTTATGGATTTCGAAACCCGATATTCACGAGTGGAGAAGTTAGCATTGGCCACGGTCATTGTTGTACAAAAATGTCATCACTACATTTTGCTCTACACAACCACGGTATTGGCAGACCAGAGCCCTATGTATTACATCCTGAATCGTCAGGTACTCAGGGGAAAGTACTCCTGATGGATAGTCATACTACAGGAGTTTGATCTGGAATTTGCCAAAGCCACATCAAAGAAATCCTTGGTCTTTTCCAAGCTCATGTGTGATCTTCCTTGTGCTGTAACGAAATCTAAGCCCAGTGATTCATTTCCCGATGAATTTATGTTCCTGATCAGCAATACCGATCCTTGGTATGGAGATTTGCTTATTTATCTCCAAACACAATGATTTCAGCCGCATTTATCCTGTGACGATCGCCGCCGTATCCGTCACCACGCGAAATACTACCTCATTCTGAATGATACCGCATTTATCCCATGACACTTCCACAGAGGAAGAAAGATTTTTGTACTTGAATAACCTTGACGAGACTCGGAGAGATGATGCCTTGGCTAATGAGGCACATAAGAAACGCTTCAAGGCACAGTATGATAAATCCATCCAACCTCGTTCCTTTAACGAGGGTGACCTAGTTTTGACTTATGACCAGAGATATGACAAACTAGGGAAGGGTAAGTTCAAGTCCATGTGGTACGGTCCTTTTGTTGTTTCTAAGGTTTTAGAGAAAGGGGCCTATGAGCTCATTGACTACGATGGAATCCCTTTGGGACAACCTCACAATGGGTTGTACCTGAAAAGGTACTATGCCTAGGTCTTTCTTGGATGGTGTCTTGTATATATGTATATTGCTTGACTTTCAGTGTGCTTTTAGTATTTTCAATATGGTTTTGATTTTAGTGCCCGCATCTATTTATACCATGTTTTGGTCATGTAGATGGATTTCTATGGATTTGTTGATGGTGCTTGACACCACACCTTGAATCTTGCCTCAGTTGCTTGGGTCCTTTATTCCTCGGCTGAAGATTTGGTCAGTTCAAGAGCGGTTTGTATTGGTCCCACTACCAATAACATCGTCAAGTATCGAGCAGTCACAGGTCTTCTGACTGAAGCTGTCTCCCACAATGTTCATAATCTGGTAGTCTTGATGGACTCACAGCTCATGGTTTTTCATTTAAACTATGTTTATACCATTATAAATCCTATGCTTCTTCGCCTCTTCCGGAGGGTACGCTTGTTAGAAAGGTCATTTAAAACCATCACTTATAGGAATATCCCTAGGGAACATAATGTAGTTGCTGACTCATTAGCTAATTACATCCTAGATTGTCCTATTGCCCATTCATCACATTAAATCAAATATGGTTCACTGTAAATAAACAATTAAAGACACATAAAACTCATATAAGATGCATTTACCATTTGAAACATATAAACACCAGGTAAAAGTCTGTATATATATATATATGAACATGTTTACAAAAAATAGGTCACGAGACCTCATCTGAAGCACGTAGGCTTTGAGGAAAAATCACCATACAAAATCCTGAAGTTGTCAGCTTTCAGTAGATATCTCATACACACAATGTCTAGTGATGCTCATGGTAGCATATCAATGCCCAGGCTACTCTACGTAGCATCCTACTAAATCAACCTGGTACTCCCATTGTGGGTCTCTGATACCTCAGAGGGAGGTCATCAATGGAAGCATCATGGATATCCAAGGTTAACCTCTCCAGTTTTTCCTCTAACTCCCTGGTGATATCATCGCCCTGCGGTACAAAATGGGCTCCAGCTCCTCTATCCAATGGGGAAGCTCCCCCATTTCGTGCTACTCCAACGTCTACATGAGAATATCTAGGTCTCGTTACTTAACATAAAACGTATAAAACATCAAAAAACATAAAAAAATTTCATCCATTTTAAGGTTTCTTGCTTCTTACCGATTCCACCCCATTGTCCACCAGGTGGGAGCGGTAGGTCAGGATATCCACTGAAGTCTATGCATGCATAAGCATAATCCTCCACCATGAGGATATGATCTCGAAGCCATCTGAAGAACGAGTCACCAAAATTCACCTTCCCCCTGCCTGCTCCAGTACAAGCCATAATCTGGACCCACCTCAGCATACGGGGGTCCCACGCTCTTAGCTCTGTGAAGACCACTTGAGGTCTCATCTATGGTACCCGCTCAAAGAAGAAGCTCGCTAAAATGGAACCAAAGCCAAACTGCTTCAATTCTCCCTACCGACACTTAGTCAGTTGATCTTTGAATGTCGGAAGCATGGATTTCTCCAAGTTGAATACTGTAGGTGCCATGGCCTCTATGGCATACAACATGTGTGCCCTAGAATCCTGGTGTGCACCCTGACTCCCGACCACTCTCTGTATAGTAAATATGATAGTCCGTAGAGGCCCATCCATCATTGCTCTGATGGGGATTTTCTTCCCCGATGTCCTTGTCCCTGGAATACAGTGACGATCTATCAACTCTTGAGTGGTAATATCCCCTCCTTGGGAACCTATCAGCGAGATGGGGGCACCCCATCTTGAGAGTCCAGTCAAGAAGTATATGTCCTCTACCTCCACTGTCAGAATATGAGCTCCAACCTCAAATTGTTGCTTCTCCGGATTCCACATCCAGAGTATGTGCTCTAGCAACCGTTCATGTGATACCATGCTTGGGGTCCAGAAGAATTTCAGGAGCCCACAGTCTCGTAATGCGGCTATACGACTTGCATTCCTTTCAGCAAAAGCGTCGTCATTGTCATGTTGTCTTTCTTTCCATATCACCATGATTAATCAGCAAAGACCTGCCAAAAATAATCATAGCACATATTAGAATCATCCTTAATCATTTAAATTCAAAATAATGATTTATTTTTGTTTGTGCTATCATTTTTAAATCTCCATGGCCGACACCGCCTATGCGTCGTTGGAGACAGGCGGTGGCATTGCCTGTCAGCTTTGTTTTAGGCACGTTTCTAGTGAGGTACCGCATATCCCGCAAGGGGTATGTGTGGTGCCCGTTTCTATGGTTTTAGGGTTTTCCATACAAGCCCAAAACCCCATCAAAACTCAAAATAAAGACTATGAAAAGAAAGATTAAGGTTTTAACTGTTACCTGGAACTGACGGTGCTCAAATCCAACGGTGGGAACTCTCGGTATCAGTAGCTGAAGATCTAACTCGGAAAGTGCTCCAAATTCTCTCCACTATGGGTAAATAGTAAAATGATTTGATTTTTTACTATTTACATGACTTATATATGCATTTTTTGGGTCTGACATGCTATAGTTTTTATTTAAAATCACCTTTTATTCGAAACTTATTAGTCGTAATCCCTTAATGTTAGTTATGAGTGCATTTAACACTTGGTTTTGAGTCGATTGCAGGATAGAAGAACCACAGCAGTAAAGCTTTGGGAGTTTGTTTATGAATTTTTCGTACTTCCATAAAACAGAAAAAGTTGATAAGCGTATGTCACGACACTGTGGTCACGCTCTTGAAACCCAGTATCAAAGGTTCGAGTCTATTTCTGATAATTTCCAGGCTCATAAAAAACTGACACTGTGTAAAGAAACTTTATGGAGTCTTATTTCACCTCTTTTTAGGCTCCTTAAACATGAAAAGATCGTTGAGTCCATTTCCGATTCTTTCCAGGCTCGTAAAAATTGACATTGTGTAAAGAAACCTCATGGAGTCCTCTTTAAACTCTTTTTAGGCTCCCTAAATACGAAAAGATTGTCGAGCGATATTGTCGTCTTCACGCTCGTTAAATCATTTGAAGAGTCATCTTTCCAATGGTAGGTTATCTCTTTTTTGGTTCGGATATACTATTTAAGAAATAGGAACACTCCAGCCAATCATGACTAGAAGAGTTCTCTAAGGTATGATTTTATACTTTTTCGTGCCTTAGGGACTAAACCATACGAAAAAGGACCCTTTGGAGTCTTCTTCCGTAATTGTTCAGACTCTCTAAATGTGAACGATATCGAGTTTTCTTTCATTGGACTCATTAAATTAAACATTGGGAGACCTGTTTTGGGGAACGAATCCCTCCTCTCTCAGGTTCGTAAAACATATGAGTTTCAACTTGTCTTCGGAAAAGCTATACCGAGTGTTTGTTCCCCTCTTTGAACTCGTAAAACCAAAAAGAGGCACTCATCGATCATGATGGGGGAAATGGGAAGGGAATCATTTTGCAAATAAACGGCAGTATTTTGTCGTTACCTTTGAACATGGCACTTGTCTGCATATCATTTCAGTCAATTGGGTATTCAGCTGATCTCCATGACGATCCACTTTCATGAGTCATGTCACTCCTTTTAGTCTTTCAAAATAATGCATTGTACACTATCGCATCGTGAGTCTATCCCATTCATTCATGCTTCCAAGTATTTTGTTGTGCTACTCGATGTTCAAAGGGAAGTTGAAGAAGTTTACCTCTGCAGTCAAAATAGTCTCTATGTCAGTACTTTTGAGTCAGTCTTGTGGTTACTACATTCTCATCATTCCAGAACTATGTTCCGATTTTTGTGTCATCGATGTGGGACTCATCATGGCCCTCCTTCGACGAGACTATTCCCATCAATATCAGCTCATCATTCGGGAAATAGTCTTAGAAACAAAAACTTAGTACCTTAAGATCTGTATGCCTTAATGACAGATTCTCTCGCTCTCGACATAGGTTCACATCATTGACCTTTGATCAATAGAATCGACTGGGTGATTGACATCAGGACATCTATTCAACTCAGTAGGTTGTACTAGGGTACCTTGGGAATCATTGAAATCAATGGTGATCTCCCTCGCACTTGTTAACGGTTCACATCATTGGCCGGTAATCAAGTGGTTTCTACAATGTTCAACTTCAGATCATTGTAATCACATGGATAGAATCGTACTTTTGCGGAAGACGAGACAAAGACCCTGGGTATTTGTTTAAAGCACTCATTGATTTTCCCCAAGTTGCGATGGAGTTTTGTATATCTAGCATGGATCCACATTTCTATGGTCGTGGCTATGCTCAAATTTGCATCTATATGACATAGATATATGTTGTATGTTTGGTAGCTATGTCCAAGTTTGAGTCCTCTATCACATGGATCTACACTGTATTCTAGTAGCCATGCTTGTTTATTCCTCCCATGGATCTTCCTTGTATAGGTTAACAGCCATGAGTTGGTTACTTGTGTCTATGAGTCAAAAATATTGATGTACTACAGATGCCTACTTGACTATGATGCTTCGATCGAGCTGACATTTTCACCTCGAAGTGACAACTTTCTCTCTCAAAGCTCTCATTTATTGTATCTCTCTAAGATTCATGCTTTGGGGGGCATCATGTTATACTCAAATCCTGTCACCACCATGTGATAAGACCCTTGACTTACATATTTTCCCTTAATCCCAACATCTAGAGTGGAAACCCATGTTGTTTGTCAATCTTACATAAAAATAATCAACACCACGCTTTCCCTATTGACCATGAGTGGTATCTTGTTTGCACCGCCTGTATCTTGTTTACCATAAGTAGTGCCACCGCCTTTGGCATTTGGTCCATAAGCGGTTCTAACCTAAACCGCTCAGTCATAAGAGGAGAAAAGTGGTACCCTGGGTAAAATGGGAAAAAGAGAAGTTTCTCGAGGCTTCTAGATCATGAGCCTCGTGTCCTCCCTTATTCCTATCATAGTGGATCAGTTGAGCTTGAGATCCCCCATCATAGGATCTTAGAGGCCACGTCATCCTAAAATCTCTCAACCATTCCTATCCATTGAGCCTTATTAATACAAGCTCATGTCCATGGTTGAGAAGGAGAACTTTAGAGGTATTGTTATGCTGTTGGATTGACCACTTGGCCCAAGCCATTTGAGAGCATAGAGAGCAAAGTCAGATATTATGGGGATGAAAGTGTTGGTTTCATGGAGATGCATGTCGACACTCAGGCTTAATTGGTTGTAAACTTCTCCATTCATCTTAATGCAAAGCTGATTTCCGTCCCACATTACTGTTGTTCTGATTCTACATGTAAATGTTGTTGGATTCCTTAGTCACTGACATGGATAAATAGATTATGTTCTGGTAGCTTTGATGTGTTTACGTGTTTGATCTGATTACAAGTGCACAGGTTCACTATCGAAGCAACATTCCAGGTATCTACGACATCCAGGGAGGGTATTCATCCTTTGTCATTCACTCATTTGTTCTAGATCTGAACCATTCAGACCAAAGGAACAACTTCTATCTACAGAAGGTGAAATATTCCTGCTTACAAGAAGAATTTAGCTGAGTGGCCATTTGTTGAGAACAGAACCCTCGAATGTTGAATGGATGCAAAAATTTCTTCTAGCCCTCGAAAGAGTGAAGAAGATTGGATCGTATAATATGTTCAAAAGGATTGCAGAACATCATATTGAGGTTACTAAATCATTTTGTCAGAGTTTTGATTGATCTAGGGTTCAAGTTGGGGGTTTAAATTTCACAGTCACAGAGGAGTCCATCTCACATGCTATTGATGTTCTTCGAGAATGGGAAAGGTGGTGTAAAAGGAAAACCATCAATGAAGACTATAGCCAATACCTATTCCCTGCTCATAAAAATCCATACTGGAGCCAGGGCATCCAAAGGAGTTTTCTCTTCAAAGAATGGCAGGATGTATTGCAAATCATCCAAAGGTATTTTACTTGTGAGGGATGTTTTGGCACTGTGTATCATTATCACATGCAATTTTTGCAGCATGTAATAGGTGAAAACTGTTATACCAAAATACTATCACCATCATGTGATAAGACATTTGGACATACCTACTTGCCTTGAATCTCAGCTGGAGGGGAAACTCATATTATTTGTCAATATTTGCATACAAATTCCCAACACCGTGCTTTACCCTTTATCCAGAAGCGGTACCCTTGTTCACACCGCCCATCTCCCCTTGCCCACAAGCGGTGCCGCCGCTTATGACCCTTATTCCATAAGCGGTTATTACCAGAATTGCTCTGTCACTGAAGGAGAAACGCGGTACCCTAGGTAAAAAGGGAAAAAGAGAAGCTTCTTGAGGCTTCTAGATGATAAGCATCGAGATATCCCTTATCCCTACTATAGTGGGTCAGTTGAGCTCGAGATCCCCCATCTTAGGATCTTGAAGGCCACCTCACCCACAAATATCTCAACCTACCCTATCCATCTAGCCTTATAAATACAAGCTTATGGCCATGGTTGAGGGGGAGAAATCTTAAGGCATTGTTATGTTGTTGGATTAATCACTTGGTCCATATCATTGGAGAGCATAGAGAGAGCTAGAGTCAGAGCTTATGTGGATGAGAATGCTTGGTTTCATGGAGATGCATGTCAACACTAAGGCTTGGTTGTAAACTTCTTCATATTTCTTTAATGCAAGTTGATTTCTGTCCCACATATATTGTTGATTTTTTATTTCAGATGTATGTTGTTAGATTCCTTAGTCACTAGCATAGGTTATTAGATCATATTCTGGTTGCTTTGATATGTTTCGTGTTGAACTCATTGTAGGTACACAAGAGGACTGTCAAAGCCTTGTATTCCAGATATCTACAACGTCTAGGGAGAGTCTTCAACCTCTGTCTTCTATTTGTTCTGTATCTGAACCATTCAGACCAGCGGAACACCTTGCTGTCTGCAGGAGGTGAAATATTCCAGCTAACAAATTTGGCGACTCCAATGGGGAATGAAGTTGTGTATCAGTCATTCTGATCTTCCTTAGTCTACAACTCTTGTCCGAATCCAGGCTCCTTCTTCAACTCTCTTCAGTCAGATCTACTCTCTGACTGACTCCGTTTGGGTTTGAAACCTCCAAATCTGTTCAGATCTAAGTTATTTCGGTCTTTTATGCTCTATTTCCATACTCAATTCAACAGTATTTGCCTTGATCTAGTCTGTTTTTGACTTGATCCATCGTTTCTCTTGTGTTTTGGTCATCTACAGGGAACCACGCCTACCCTGTGTATGAGAAGCGGTGCCACCGCTTGAACAAAGTGGACAGGACGCGGTGCCATGGCCTGTAACATGTTGGTAAGAAGCGGTGTTGTCTAGTAAATGCTCTGTCAACACTTGAGAAGCGCGGTGCCAGGTAGGCATTATTCCAAAGCCTTTTTTCCTTATTTTTCTTTGTAAAAATTTGGATTTTGTTGCTTTCAGTTCTGCTTGTCAGACTTGTGTTACTGAATCTGATGCTTGTGGTTTGAGATTTTATGGTTTAAGATTGATTTGAGTGGAGTTTCAAAAGTTTGATTAAGTCTTTTGATTGTTCATCCACTTCTATGCTTATTGGTTGTGTTTACGAAAGAGTTTCTTTTTCTTCTGAAAAGCTTAGGGTGTTATTTGAAATCTCTTTTCGTTTCTACTACATAGACTAAAACAAGAACACTAGATCAGCTTCTAGGTTTCATTTCTTATTTGCATAGTAAACTTCTTTTTCCTTCCTTTAAAAAAGAAAAGTTTTGACTGAGACTAGGATATCATCATTGAGCGTTGGAAATTGGTTTTCTGATTGGCTTTACAAGCTTTTGGGACCTTTATGATCTTTTGTCTCTCATGCATTTAGAGCTATCTCGATCAAAATAAAAAAAAAATGGTAGTTTTAAGTTAGATTTGCTTGTGTTTGATAAATTTGAAAAAATAGAGTGCATTTGCATATAGGTGTGCTTCTTGTTTTTCTTTTAGGAAAAGAGATTCTTCCCCTTCTCATTTGATTTTGGAAAGAAGAAATTAGTTTGGAAAAGTGATTGCTTGTCTTTGATTTGATGTTCATGACTATTGTGTGTAAGTATTTTTGTTTTTTGAAACAAAAAGAAAACACTCTCTTTCCCTCCCATAAGTAGGCATACTGAATGATAAAGTAAATATCTTGCACCGGCATACTGCATGGTTTTACTTTTCTGTGAAAACATCATGCATTCACCTAACCGTACAAGTTAAAATTAACAGTAATTGTAGGTTAAAATTTACATAGTAACTTGAGTGATAGGTTAGAGACGTGTTTGGGTGTCGTTAAGCATAGGAGTTGTCATTATTTGTTAGCATTACATTCTGGGACTCACGCAGTTCTTCCACATACCGTCGGTATATCGAACGACTTTTCATGTACTCTTGAGGTATATAGAAAGGTACTTCACATACTCAATTGTATATTGGAAGTCCCCTTGTGTACGATTATGCATTAGATAGCAGTACTACCGATTCAAGCTCCCACGTACCTTGAGTATATCGGGAGACCCCACTAGGGTACCTTGAGAAAAGCCCTTTGGCCATCTTGTTTGAGCCATACACTGAAAACAACATTCGGGGAGATTACTACACACGTACCCTCAAGGTATATCGCAAGTGGCACCTTCTTGGCAATCCTAGTGAGAAACCTGACTTTTCAAACTCCTCCTATCATTTTAAGTGTGCTTGTTTTGACCTATAGCTTGTGTAGGGAAATTATTTTTGGTGTGTTTTCTAGATTTTTAGACCCTAGGTTAGTTAGGAACTGTACAAACTGGCTGAGTTAAGACAGTCCAGAAGAGTACGGGGCTTGCCACCTGATTTTATTCCTGGTTCAGGAGAAAACCCTATGGAAGCTATTGACCAAGGAGCTGCTACCACCTCCCAAGTGGGAGACAATTTGGTTGTGAAAAGTGGAGTACCATATTCTTCACACTCACCTCCCTTGGTCCAACAGCCTTCTCAAGGAGATTCCTCGTTCCATTCTCCTGTGGAAGGACGTGTTGATGATATTGCTCGCCCGGGTTTTGGTCCCAATGCTCAATTTTGGGAAACCCCTGTAGGTCAAGCCATTGCTTCATTTGGCACCCATGGAATCTCTTCTGAAATTGAAGAAGAACGTAGGCAGTACCGTTCCACCATTCTCTGTGCAAAGGAGATTGATAAGCAAATTGATGACATTTTAGGCCCAACACTACCAATATCCACATCTGTTCCTAAGGGATATCGTTCACTTTCCGAATCCATGAGACCCATTGAACCGATTATAGATCGTCCATTGACACCCTGCAACCCAGTTCAAGATACCACCCCTACCACCTCTCATGTTATGTCTATACCTAATCTTCCCATGTCTTTTGTACCTGAGATTCAATCATCAATTCCTATTTCGTCTACACCTTCTAGTGCCCGGGGGAAACCTCTAGCATGACCTACGTTATCTGACACTGGAATTGTTACTAGTCAAGGGAAGACCTCTAACATAGAACAATCTACATTTTATGTCCCTCCCACCCATTCTAATGTGGTTAATCCCCCATCCAGTTCAGGTCAACCCTTCGGGGCTCAACCTGTAACCCTTCGGGGCTCAACCTGTAACCAATCTATAGTTTTATGTCCCTCCCACCCATTCTCCCATATTGATAATATCCTTGATCAACTTAAGGGTTTCAATTATTTATTAAGATTGATTTGAAGTCAGGTTACCACTAGATACTGAATAAGCAGATTGATGAATGGAAGACAACCTTCATGAATAAAGAAGGCCTTTTTGAGTGGTTGGTCATGCATTTAGCTTGACTATTTATCCAATAACATTTATGAGGATGATGGATGAAATATTTCTCCCATTCACAAGCTCCTTTATGGTCATATATTTAGATAACACCCTCACCTTCAATAGATCTTCGGTGGAACACTTGAAACACATTTAGTTGATCTGTAGTACCTATACAACCACAAATTATATTCCAACTTAGCAAAATTCTCATTCAATATGGAGAGAATTTAGTACTTGGGATATATGATGGATGAACATGGGGTGCATGTGGAACCAAACAAGATCCAATTCATTAGCAATTCGATAACCCCAACAAATCTAACAAATTTTTGCATGAACTTCTTAGGACTCACCAACTTTTAATGCATAATTGTGTTAGAGTTCTCTCACATCGCTTGGCCCTTAATCCAAGTGACTAAGGGTGGAGCCAAAGACAATTTTTCTTGGGATGAATCACAACATAAATCCTTTGAGGATCTTAAACATTTCCTTTTCTCAATGCTATTCCTCACTCTACCAGACCTACAACGACCTTTTGAGAATGAGACAAATACCTCTCGCTATTTTATTAGTGCATTCGTCACTCAACATGGACATTTGGTGGCCTATCATAGTGAGACACTCTCTAATTTTTTTCATAGGTATATCACCTATGACAAGGATATGTACTCCTTTATGAAATCCTATCGTCAATAGAAACAATACATCCCAAGGAAGGATACCATCATCCACACTAATCACAAGCCCCCACAGTTCATGTAGATGCAGAGAAAGTTTACATAATGACTATCATAAGAAGTGATCGACATACCTACAACATTTCCACTTGAGCATCAAATATAAGAAGGGTAGTACTAATCACATTATATATTTTCTTAGTCAACCTTAAGTTGCTTCACTGACCACCATTCTGAACACTTGTGGACATCAAACATCCGATTGGACCAAACTATATGATAGTGACCCTGACTTTGCTATTTCCTATCAAACATTACAAGCACGAAGATTCAGATAACAATTTCATCTCCAAGATGAAATTTTATTTCAACTCAACCCCCTTTTTGTTCCTTCAAGCAAGTGTGAGAAGTTGATTTTGGAGGCACATTACAATCCAGTGGCATTTTACTTAGCCGTAGAGAAGACAGACATAATGTTGTAGAAGTACTGCTACTGTCGAAATAGATCCAATAAGATGTTGGTAGGTACATTCGATCATGCACCGCTTGTGCCATTACCAAACTTTTCATAAGGAAGCAAGGATTGCACACTCCATTAACTACCCCAAATAGGTTTTGGGAGTCTGTCTCGATGGACTACATGTACAACTTTCCTTCAACCAAGCACGATAATGACTATGTATTTGTGGTTGTTGATATGTTATATAAGATGGCAATTTTAACTCCTTGTATGAAGAGCATCATAGCACATGCCACTACTAACCTATTCTTCGAGCATTTTTGGGTTCATTTTTCCTCCCACAAATCAAATTATTTCATATCGATACAATAGGTTCCTGAGTACTTGCTATTCCATCCTGTGTTCAATGATGGACACCAAGCTAACCAAATCAAATGTCGATTATGCATATATTGATCATGTACAATCCAAACATCCTCGTACTTCGGATGATATCCTTCCTTATGTTCAACATAGATACAACAAAGAATTCAAAACTCTATTAGCCATAACACTATTGAGGTATGCTTGGGGTTCCATCCATTAAACCCAATTTATGTAGCATTCCCTATTGGATACACATAGGAAGAGTTATCCCATGCTCAAACTGAGTTTGATCGGGTATCTTGATTTGTTAAGCAGATCCACCATATCCAAAATTAAGTTCATGGTATATTGTAGAAATGCAATTCCAAGTATAAGCAGTGACACAACCATCATCGAATCCAACATAAGTTTCAAGTTGGCGATAAGTTCTAGTTACATTTACAAAAATACCACCTTATAAGGCCCCATTAGAAGCTCCAACAAGTTTTATATGGGACTTACACCATCACCAAGTCTATGGGTGAGAATTATTTTGAGTTACATATTCCCTCTTTCTTTTGCTTGCACCCTATCTATAATGTGGAGCTACTTCAAGCATATTTTCCACCTCTCTTTGAAACCTTAGAGGTAGTTTAGCACTTGGCCCTTGAAAAAATCAATCTTGACTACATTAAGAAGGATACAATAAAAGGATCATGGATGCTGAGATTAATGGAACTCACCAATAGAACATCCAACTATATTGGGTCGTCGAAGCATATCAACTTCTTCACCGGGTAAAGTGGCTCTCTAGGAGTTAGAGTCAACAAATTTTTCCGCATCTGAAGGAGGAAATTGATGCAATGGGGAAAATTTATCTCTAATGAAGGAGGAATGATCTAGGTGGACAAAGTTGTCCACCAAGTTACAATGTCTCTCCATATTCTTGGTAAGTTTCTACAATTCCCAAACTTTTCGATTATTTTGAGGACCTAAATTATCTTTTTGGTCCAATTGAGGGGCCATAAGCAGGCATTACATTCCCTATCCCCTAGTCAAAAGTTGTAATTCTCAATTAGTTCTTTCCAATGAGCTATCGATCACCCTAAATGGATATCATATGCAAAAATTGCGGACCTGATAAGTTGATGTATCTTCTAGCCACCTCAGGGCCCACAAATCATTTTGGCACTTCATCTCCTAGGATTAGGTTTTTGAAAGTTAGGGTTTTTGTCTCTCTACTATTCTTCTGATAAAAAGTCCCTTTATGGTATCTTTTAGCGGATAAATATACTCAAGCAGACTCAAGCCAAATCTCCTTAGCCCTAGTGGATCTAGAACAAATCAAGTACATAATACAACATACTTTCCTATATCAAATAGAAATGCAAGTCAACAGATAGATCACTTACCTGAGGTCTGCAAATCCTCTTCTCTCTTTGTTGATCCAAAATCCAGAGCCTTCAGATCTTGAGCTGCAAAACCATGTAGAGCAAGTGAAAACAAGCAAATAGTACACGTGTATCTAAACATGAAATGATCTAAGCTAATAGTTAAATAAGAAATCTATAAACATCATCAACACAATATAATTTGTGGAAAGAGATTTGTATTACTGTAATCAAGGGTATACATAGAATTACATAGGAAATAACATCACAACCTAGCCTTAACGCTGCAATATCCCATCCAACGATCCAAGCCAAGCCCCCAAATAAATATAGTAAGCCTCCCAAAGTATGATGGGGATCACCTAGAAATTCCACCAACATAAGAGTACCATAGTGTTATCAACCCAAATGGCACTTCTTCATCCGAGTGACGACATTCCATATGTTGGTACACAAAAGGACACGATAGGATTGAAGTTTGCCTAAACACTATAGATGGGAATGACATGAGATGCATTTACCCTTTGACCAGCATGCCATTTTAATTTTCTATGTGTTCATTTCCGTACGCGACTATCTCCACTGAAATTCCACCAACATAAGAGTACCATAGTTCTTCCTCCTTTCACCATGGAGATAGGGTTCAATTTATAAGGCTAAATGGATAGAGTAGGTTGGGGAATATGAGGAGGGATCTAAGGGATCCTCCCCCATAGGTTAGGGAACTGAATGCCACCTCACCTAGAATCTAGGGAATGTCCTCCACCTCATCTACCTTCAAGAAGGGCCTCGAAGTTTCATTTTTTTCCCTCAAACACCTCTAGCACACTTAGCAGTAGGAGACAAAGAGTTGGCGCAACTTGCATAAGGATAAAGAGTGCTAGTGGTGCTCTTTGCATGAAGGGAAAGAGTGTCGATGCACCTTTCAATAGCAGTAAGAGCGCCAATCCTCGTAGAGGAGGGAAAAGAGGGTAGGGACAACCTCAAATGCAATCAACTTTAGTAGAGGGAACTTTAGGTATTAGGCATAAGGTTGACACATGTGTTAAGATGACAAGATTTCGGTGTAGTAGTCTCTTTGTAATCAACTCTTGCAAATGAGCATATCTAACACATCTCTCTTAAGATATAAGATACCGCCATACATGAGCTAGTTTGTATCGCTTTGCAGTTTAGAGTGTTAATCCATTCCATTCATTAATAGAATTTGGGTTTTACTGTACTATTGTGCTTTCTGCAAAATATTTGTGTGTGTGTTTCTATTTTATATTTCTTCCTTCATTTCATTCTGCAAATAATCCAGATCATATATCCCTCTTAAGACCTCATTCTAATGATTGGGATCGTATTCTCCTCAAAATGAAATCCAAATGCAAGCATAGGGATCTCATTAGCTTAATATAGCAAGAAATATCACTCTAATAATGTATTCTCTCCCCTCATTACCCATACTCTTATACTCTTCTCTTTTAGCCTGAGATAGTGTAATGCATTTGAAGATTCTTATGGTAGGAGGGAAATCCAATATTATAAAGTTTCATCTCATTAAATGGGACATTGTTAAAGATCATATTATCAATGAAGGAACTAGTGTACAAGATCCCAACATGGTTAACTTAGAAATGGGAACCAAGATATTATGGAGAATGTTTTTAGGAAGAAAGGAATGGTGGAAGGAGACCCTTAGAAAGAAATACTTCAGGGGATCTTGATCGAGGTCTATGGATCATCAAGTGTAATTCAAGGATCAAATTAAAGTATATGGTGGTTGTGCAAAGTAATTGGGAGTCTCATTCAAGAAGGGATTTATTGGATCCATGGAAATGGGAAGATAGTTGATGTATAGGTTTAGATAAGATCACGAACAAGCCTCCTCTCGAGTAAAAATAAGGGGTGGAAGATTTGAAATATTGGATGAGTAATCAAGGTATTCAAACTCTCTTTTTGGGGAAATTTTAAGGATCAATAATTTTCTTAAAGTTTATAAACCTTGACGAATATTACTAATTCTTAAATTTCCAACCATTAAATGTTGGGAAATATTTTTCTAAAAATATTCAAATTTCTAAGGGTTTTATATAGTTTCTAGACCATTTTGTCGATTTTTAGAGTAAAAACATTTATCACATGGAATTTGGGAGAATTGGTGAATCATTTTTTCGAAAAAGGTAAAATATTAGCCCGCGGGATAAATTTCACCCGTAAATATTTCTCTTCTCTCTTTGACCTATCCAATTGGAAAAGAGATGGTCTATGGGTTAGCTAGAAGAGGATAGGTCTTCCATGAGATTTAGAATATCCCTTTTGGATGTTGTTATCATTGTTGCAATGAGCTACCCATCTCAACCTAACCACTAAATATCAGAGGGGATGGGGAACCTCAGGAACTTATTCAATCAAAGAAGGATATAACTATCTTCTTAGCAAAATGACATTACTCCCGGGTTCTTCCCTATGGAAACAAATATGGAGCCCCAACAGTCTTCTAAAATTAAATGTCTTTTTTAGGTCATATCCTATGGGAAAGTGATAACGACAAAAATTCTAAAAAATAGGAAAATAGAAGAACCCTCTAGATGTGCTCTCCATCTAAGAGAAGAAGAAAAAAAATTATCTCTTCTTACATTACAACTACTCCAAACAAGTTTGGAATTATTTCTATGTTGAACTAGAAAGTGAAGTTATGGTGCCCTTAACTTTGAAATATCTCTTCCTTCATTGGAAATCATATTTTCTCGATACATTAAGGAACAAAATCATTTTGGGTTGAAACTAGACAATCTCCCCCAAGTTTGTCTACTCGAAACTTTGCCTTGCGAGGAATAAATCAATCTTTAGTTCAGAGCTCATTCCCATGGCTAGAAAGGACATCAAGGAAAAGACTCTATTGGTCAATACATTCAAGCACAAGGGGAGTAAGGGACTAGAAAAAGAGCCACTTTCAAGCACTGAGAAGAAAGAAGGAGAGATAATAATTATTTTAATTTTTATTAAGGGAAATGATTGACAAAATATTAAGATAAGAGTATGTTTGAATGATGTCCATTAGAAATGACTATTGGTGTTCATAAAACGAATATAGAAAACACAAGAAGATAGTGAAAGTATAGGAACGGGGGGAGGTAGGATTGGAGGATGTCTTAATGTTCCAGGGATGATAAGTTTCTAAGACTAATTGAAATTATTAAGATTTTTTTTAATTTCAAGGGCTTTCTTAATCAAGAGAGTGGAGAGTTGAGGTTAGGAATTTAGCTTCATAAAAACAAATGAGGTGTTTAGTGTCATTACAATCCTAAACAATAGTTAATTTCAAAGAGTTGTTAAGAAAGTCAACTCATAAAACCACATGTTAATAAAAACTATACAATAGACTTGCTATAAACTTATAATGTTTTCCATTAATCTAGATAATAAAGTTTAGACAACCATAAGTTTACACACTAGCATAGATTCATCTTAAACATGGATCTATCAAAAACACAAAAAAAGATACATTTTCTCTATCTTAATTTTTATTCTTAATTTTATAAGTAAACATGAATTTTTTTAATTACTTTTATTTTTGGTAATGTTATTCAATATAAAACACCTAACTACTCTTGGTAGGAACTGAATAGGCAGTTCGGTTTTTCCATCCCATTTCTAAAACCCTTCCTTTTACCTCTCTTGCGGTGAGAAATAATTACGTGCCCTTCCGACGAACACCCACATAGAGTCCTCTTACTTCAATTGGGTAGATCCTAAAGTCCTATCAACCCTGATGAATCTATAATCTAATCATAGTTCTAGAATCTAATCATGGTTATTAGAATGCCCTTGGGATAACAAACAACCAAAACGCCCAGTTTATCGGGTTGGTTATGGAATCCCGTTGAAATTATGGCTATGAATTACATTTTTTATTATTATATAATTTTACAATTACAATTTTCTTTCATATTACAGATTAAATTAAAAAATACATTTTAAAATTTGAAATCGTCATTTAAACATTTAAAATGGCATTTTCAGAAATTCCTCATATGTTTGATTCCGGTGGGAAGGAAGCTATTTAGTTAACCCATAGAGCTGTCTAACTAGGGGACTTATTGACTCTCAAGTTGATTTTCTGTGAGAATCCGATGAATTGAATCTACAAAATTTGTAATTTCTGTTGTTTGTTGGACGATTTTAAGTTGAAAATTGAAATCAGGTGACAAAAAAATCCTTAAACACCCACACTATAAAATTTAGGAGTGTTTTTGAAAGTTTTAAAAATTTAGTAAAAATTCATAGCAAAAATCTAATAAAAACCAACCAAAAACAAAGATAAAAAAAATTCACTCTTTAAACAACTCGCACATATATATACTATATACCCTCACTGCACCAAAAAAACATTGTATCACTAATTCCAATCTGATTAAATCTTATAACCCCATTGAATCCCGACATTGTTATTAATATGCTCTCGAACAAAACTACTCACTCCAATCCCATTAAATCCTATAAACCCCATTGAATCTAGTCATTGCTATTAATGTGCCCTCACTACACAGAAAACATTACATTACCAATACCAAACATTTGAAGAAAATTCCCGAGTCAATTGACCTGTGTACACTTCCCAAGACCATACAAAACAATTTTAAAGATAGTGAAAGCATGATGTGTTATCCACCATCAATTTGCAAGATGAGTAATGAATGCTTTAGATATAAACGAACATAGAAGCTGTCTAACTAGGGGACTACTTTGAAGCTGTCTAAATAGGCGACTACTTTGATTTTTTTCGTCGATTTTTAGTTGAAATTTAATGAATTTATTTCATAAAAATATTTTGTTATTGGTTGAGTGATTTTAAGTATATAAATAACATTACCTAATACAAAAACTCTTTTACACTCACACTCTATAAAATTTAGTAATGTTTTTGCATGTTTTAAAAATTCTATAAAAATTCATAACCAAAAACCAATAAAAACCAACGAAAAATAAAAGAAAAATCGTCAACTCGATGAAAATATAATGGTGATTTACGATGAAAATATGATGGTGATTTACGAATGCCTCGAGAGTCGATCTTCTCGGCTTAAAAAGTAAAAATAATCCTAAAGCACATATCACTAATTACCAAACACTAAAACACAATTATCGTTATGACTTAACACCATCACAATTCATTTGAATTGGGTGGGATCTGCAAGTCTAAAGATCCACCATTAATTCCTTGATGCCTTCTCTGAATATTAAACACCATATCATCCCTTCCCTGAACTTATCAATTATGCTTCCTCTCCAGCAATCCATCCATGATAACCTTCATCTTGTACTCGTTGGATTCAAGATCCACCATCCTGCTGTTAATATTTCTAGTCATCCTTTGTTTTACCAACCTCGGGAGGAGGTACAGCCACGCAGATGTGAAGAAGATTGCACAAAGCCGGCCATAGAAGACCAAACAGAGCACCGTGATAATCATAACAGTCCCACCCACACTACCATCGTCAGCCATGGCCGGGCTGGTCCTTCTCATGCAGAAATTGTCTAAGCCCCGTGGACTTGCAATTCTGGCGGTGGGTCGATTTTCCATGGATACCACCCTTCTGAAATTTTTAGCTTTCGACTGATGATACTGCTTGTGCTCAGGATCGATGGTTTTCTGTTTCGCAGGCCTAGGAGAAACCGAAGCGGAGAACTCGTTTGACTGAAGATGAGCTCTCAAAGGGCTGCTGGGTGCACTCATAATGAGACCTAATCTTGGATTTCTTCTACTCAGCTTATAGAGGTCTTTCTGCTCTGCAATTTCTTCAATGCTTCCTCCACTCTTGCTAGTATTAGGGTTCTAAAGAGCGTTGTGAAGTATGAAACCCTACTCACAATAAAATTCTTTTTATACATCACACCGCCCACCGCCATGGCCATTGCCGCTGCCACAGAAACGCCCGGCCTTCTCATCCACAATATCGTACTTAAACCCAAAAACCCAAAGGCAATGATCTTGAGAAGCCGAGACGACGACTGCATGACCAGGCTCGGGCTACTCTCATCGAAACCAGAAATCGAAATACTCTCAGACCCGCCCTTAATGTAATTCCCTTCATCTCTTCTCGTCAATTCCCCGCCCTTCTCGTCATTATTTATCTCAACAGATCCCGGGATCAAAGCCCCAGCAGCACTAGCACCACCGTTTTTCTTCCCATTTGCGTCTCTGGGCCTCACCACAACCGGAATCCATCCGTTTTTTGAATACTCGAACCTCACCAGGGCCTCTGGCGCACCAGTATTCTTAGCAATACATTCTCTTTTCGCAGAGAGCTCGGCATAGACACTTCAAACTTGTCAAGCCCTCCGGTGGAATAAGGATTCGACCTCTTTCCATGTTTCTGCTGGAATCTGGACCTCGGCGAGACAGCAATTTCTTCTGCTTCGCCTTTCACTGATATCCTTCCGCAACGCATTAATTTCGTCTTGGGATATACACCCGAATATGGATTTGATCCAATTACGACTGAAAACAGAAAAACCCAACTCGAAAATCTACTGAGTTCACCTGCTCCCAGCCTTAGCCGGCCCCCTGCAGGCTTCTGTGGTCTGCCATACTGTCGTATCAGGCCGACTCACTTCCTTGGAATGGCTTGGCTCAGGAAATCAGCTTTATAAGAAGTAGTCTGACAAATTTGTCACCAGCTTTACAAGTAATCTGACAATTTTGTCACCAGTAGTGATGATTGTGGATCAGTTAAATATTGAAGAAAATAAAACTGTAGAGAGGAAGTGGAACCTTCCCTGTACTGAACTATCGGATAAGAACAAACTGGATAAAATAACATCTTGGTCTGGTCGCCGATCGGTTGGATTCATCCGTATTATATTCACTTGGTTGCCTTTCCGGATAAGAACAAACTGGATAGAATAACATCTTGGTCTGGTCGTTTGGATTCATCCGTATTATATTGACTTGGTTGCCTTTCCAGATTTTTGAGCTTAGGTCTTTTTTTTATTCATAAGGTGTAGTTCATTTGTTCTTTGTGGGGTTTAGTTTTTATGAGGTTTCATGTTCAAACCTCATGGTTAGTAGTAGCAATGGCTGGGCAGCGTGGAGGTTTGATGGTAAACCGATAGAAGTCTGGTTTCTATTCACTCTTATTGTTACCATATAGAAGTCTGTCGAAAAGCTGGCCGTGGCTCATGAGTTCTCTTATTGTTACCATATAAAAGTCCGGTTTCGTCGGTTTTGATTCACTCCTATTGTTACCACCTGGTCTGAGGGCTGGTAGTAGCTCATGAGTTTTAGGTATCCAATTGGCGCAGTTCGTTGGGCAACATGGAGAGGTTTTCTTGGTTGGAAAAAAACAAATATTAGGTTTTTTCTTATGTGTAAGTAATAACACAACCAGTCAACCACCAACACCAAAGCGATAAGTCTTCAAATCTCGACTGTATTCTTCGGATCCCCCAAAGCGACACATCCTCATAGTGATCCTTGGATTCAAAAACTCATCCGTACACGTCATTTTGAAAACATGTACATCTTGGAAAGCGATGGCAAGAGCTATCCATTGAGCTGCAGAGCATTTAATGCGGCTACATCAACATTGATGATCATTGGATCTTAAGCTACTTCGAGATCCAATGATCATGGAGCCTGCTGCAACTGCATTAAATGCTTTGCAGCTCAATGGATAGCTCTTGCCGAAAGCGATGGCTGGATGTTCACTTTGTGACAATTTTTGGATTTAGAACTTTCAAACTTATTTTTGGGTTGTTACGCCACTTGATGGGATAAAGACGGAGTGACCCCATGTAGGGATCAAATTTGAAGGGTAGGGTCCCATTTCACTTTAAAGGGTGGTGAGATATTGAACTCTTTTGACATGTAAAAATAAATCATTTTTTTCATTTAAAAATGTAAGAGTATATTAAAATTTCATTATTTATTAACTACAATTTATAAAAAAAAATGACAATATGATGAAAGAAAGCTTGTATTGATAAGTAATTAATCTTGTTCATTTAAGAAGAAACTATGCTTACTTTACATTGAAAGACATATATATAAAACAAAAAAATTGTCATAAAACACAAATTTAAAAAAAAAATCATACTCACGTATAGATCACCATATGTTTGCACATCATGGCCTTGGTTAAACAATTGTGCATCAACTCAATTGCTTTAATGCCCCAAAGTTTGTCTTTCATTACATTTTTGTCCACTTTATGACCATATTAACAATTGTGTAGAGTACATAGCCATCATGTTTTTTTTCAGAAGAAAAATAGCTTAGCCTTGATATTCATGTGAATCAAAGGATATGGTTACATCACTCTGAGATCAAAAGATCATTTTAGAAGTTTATTGCTAACAGATATGGCTGATAGATAGCCACCGAAGTCACATAGAGCAAAAGAAAACACCTAGCTTTCTCCAGGGAGAGAATCATACATGTGCAACGAGATCACAAGAAGAACCCAGGCTGTTTATCCAGGGAGGTACTCGAGGGATCAACTAATCATAAGGAGATGAGCTTCATCAGAAGAGATTGAAGACATCTAAATACTTACATCAATGCCAAATGACATGCACAAATAAAATTCTATAGTGAGACTCTAGAAGAGATGAATCTCACCTCCCCCAATAATACTGCCTTCATAGAATTTTGTGAAGGACAAGAGACCAGAGGCCATAGGGAGAGCCTCCTTGGATAAATAGTTTTCCTTCTTATTGTGTTCCCGGTAGACATGTTGAAACTCTAGTGAGAGAAATGAGGCTTTCACGACAGAAATGTTATCATACCAGCACCTACGATCTTATGAGCTACTGCCCCATCAAAAAAACCATGGGGGTATGTAAGATCCGCCATAGACCCAACAATCCCGACATTTTTTTTCTTGTAGCTTGAAGGATACGATTGTACCTGAGCCAAGATCCTGTTACATGTAGAGATCACATAGCCATCATGTTTATATTAGGATTGTAGTCGAAGGCTTCCATTAACCTCAAAAAAATAGTAATGCTAATCAAACTCATTTTAAAATGAAAAGAATAGTGTGCAAATTAGGAGAAATTCCATTTAACTACAACAAACCACTAACCTACAAAATAGTAATGCTACCTCAACTCATTTTAAAATGAAAAGGATAGTGTGCAAATTAGGAGAATTTCCATTTAACTACAACAAAATATCAAATGGTAAAGTGCTTCATTTCATTACCTTTATTTCAATTTTACTGGATGCCAAATTCCTTGTGAATATGTTGAAGGTTGAAACCAAAACTTGCAAACCTAAAAAACACGTATTAGATACATATTTACATACAAACAAAACTTTATATTGAACCAAAATACTATTACAGATGTGATACATCTCACCTACCTGTAGAGTAGAAATCGGAGCAGGATAAGCGTTCACCAAATCGCCCCCGACTCGCCGGAATCCGGCAGATCAATTTTGGTGTAAATCATACTCTCGAGGAATTAAATCGAAATTTTAATCATTTGGGTAGTTTTAAAATGCCCGATTTAATATAGAAAGAGCTAATAAGATTAGTAGAATTCCAAAATAATGAAATAAACAATTTCACAGCAAACATTTGACCGATTTTAATAAAAAATCGGCCGGAAAAACGGGGCGATTTGGTGAACGCTTATCCCACGCGGTAGAAATCCATATTAGAATAACTCCATTATCCTATCTAATTAGAAAGAACTAGATTACTTAGCTTTTTGAAAGGATCTATCCATTTAAAAACTCAGACAAAAAACAATTGACAAAATAGACACACACTATGTTGTTGTATAATTTTGTTAAATACGCAGAAAATAATGTCCACTTACCTTGAGCATAATTTCAGGTTTTTTTCCATGACATGAATTTTAGAAATGACCAGCATAGTTCAAACAAACAAGGGTACTATGCTTAAGATAATGTCCACTTACCTTAGATCATGCAACTTGACCCATCCTTGATTATGTGCTATTTGCAATCTGAACTTCAAACTTCAAAGTTTCAAACATTTCAAGTTGACTTATTCAAAGTGAATAGTTTGATATTAAAGCCACCATGCTTCCATGTGGGAGTAAACTAGCTACTGCAGAATCTGCGAAAAAAAAAATAGTTGCTGCCAGAATATGTGAAAAAAAAAACCAGCTGCTGCCAGAATCTTAGAAAAAAAAACTACCTGCTTCCAGAATAGAAAATAAAAATCTCTCACATATTTAAATAAGTTGAATAATTCAAAATTTTTTACATCCTAGTAAGTCAAAATCTACTGGAAAACATGTTGACAAGCAACACTACTTATGCAAATAAACCTTGAAGTTGCAATTGACATTGTTGGTTGAATGCCTCTTAAAACCAACATAGAACAATTTTGCATATAGGCACTTCACCATGTCTAATTATTGAAACAATTTCACATCTTTTATAAGTCAAAACTGCATGCTAATCTAGCATGCGATTACCCAACAAGACTATTGCAAAAAAACCTTTAAGTTGCAATTGATATACCTGAAAAAATATTGTTAATATCAGTATTGGGAGTGTCATATGTCATACAAGAGGTTCTTGTATTTGGAGACAATATATGAAGCCAATTATCTAATCTTACATTGCATTACCTGTCAAACAATTAGTTATAATCTGCAACATTTTGGTTTACTCTATGGTCAATTCTCTCTAAGCTTACATATACTGATTCATTTGTATCTTTTTTATTAAATCCTGAAGGATCTCTATCACCACAATTCCATTGAAACATTCTGGCATAGTAATATTCATACTCCTATGATTGCATTAGCTGTCAAACAGTAGCTATAACCACCCTTAAATTCCAACATTTTGACCAACTTTATTCACACTCCTAGTGTAATATCTGTAAAACGAAAACATAAATGCCAGAAATCTTTTCCATCTAGACGTAGCTTGAAATCCTATTCACATGTTAGAAAAAAATGAAAGAAATCACCAATCTGGTGTGCATTGCCATACTATCATAACTATATTTTCTATGACAAACCTTGGTATTTCTTTCATTCAAAAGATCACATTCGTAGCTAGTGTACAACATTTCAACTTAACATTGCCCAAACATATTCCAGCAGTGTATGGTCAATTGATTAATACATAAATTAACTGGTCATGTGTTTGTGGTCATAATATTCAGGTTTCTAGAAATTTCAACTTCAAGCCTTTGGAATTATTGTTTTGAGATCTAGGCTTACACCTAATTCAATCATATATGGTATATAGCGCCTCGAACTTTTAATCCCAATTGATGAAAGAGGAATTTAATTGATTATCATAAAATATATTGAACGGGACAGTGCAAGCTAATGAGGGTCACTTTGGCACGTTAGATGCAATAGAAAATTGAAAGATCAGGCATCCCTCAACTTAATTGTTTTTTTTGAGATACTTACACAAAATATCTTGCTTTGAGTAAAAAATATTAAATGTAGGAAATTGAATCTCGTTTCCA
>LPNX010988412.1:162675-175142 GCA_001517045.1 Pseudotsuga menziesii
AGTAATGGCCAATTATGTGAAGAATATAATGTTTTAAATTATTGTATCAACCATAACATTTTTTGTACTAAAATTTGTGGTTCAACACTCCAAACTGTCTTTCTTGTTATATATGTCCACATCTCCTTCCTTACATTACAACACAGCGTTCTTTTATTGTACCCCTAGGTACAATTGCTAGTATATATTATGTGCAACCACAACTAACATCGTTAGAAGAACTTCCAATGATTATACTTTTACCGTGAAGTTTCCACTGTGGTTATTGTTCTCACAACAGTCACTATCGCCTAATTGATGAGTTGATTTTACAGCCGTCAAAATCCATAAGCGAAGAAACCAACTTCAAACGGTGGATTGAACCTCGCTATCCTCAGCTAATCAATCAGTTTTACCAAGTCAACCAAATAATGCATGTATAGGCAGACATGTATACCGAACCAAGTCAAAGTCAAAGTCAATATATCTACTTTCTTTCTTGCCGTCCAATCATCATCAACCTCGACCGTGTGAGAGAATTGAATTTCCTTTCTTCCATTACCCTCCACCAAAGTTTAGACAAAAGTCTTGTGGATCTTCTCTATATAGAGATCTCATTTCCCTCACTCTTGCTTCAAAGGCAACACATCATTCAGAGGATCGTGTTTTTAAGGTTGTGGGATCGTGCGCATCACAGGAAATTAGAGATCCATGCTTTGTGGAGGAATATCAGTGGAAGGCGAAGGCGAAGGCGCAGAACAAATGGTTGTCTCGCCCAGGCCCAGATTACTACAGAGATATGGTAAGGGTTTGAATCCTTATTCCACCAGAGGGCTTGACAAGTTCGAAAACGTTTATGCCGAGCTCTCTGCCAGAAGACGATATATTTCAAATAATACTGGTGCGCCAAAGGAGCTGGTGAGGTTCAAGGATGGAAATAACGGATGGGTTCCGGTTGTGGTAAGAGCCAGAGAGGGAATCTGGAAGAATGGGGTTTCGATCCTCGGACCTGTGGAGAATAGTAATAGCGATAACCACAGGGAACTGGGGAGAAAGGTAGCTATTACGGCTTTGCCGAGGGCTGTAAAGCCCAAAAACATGGTTCCTCATCATCATAACACGAAAACTAAAAAAATCAAAAGGTTTGTGGCCGTGGATAATCGGCCCAACAGACATTCCGAAACTATGAAGGGATCATATAGGAGAACGAGGCAGGCCATGGCTTATGACGCCATTGTAAGTGCGACTGCTATTATAATTACACTGTTTTGTTTGGTTTTCTCTGGGCGGCTCTGTGCAATCTTCTTCACATCTGCATGGTGGTATCTACTCCCAATGTTGAAGGTACCAGACGAATCAATAGGAGAATCAAAACAGGACGATGGATCTTAAATTCAGAAGTCGTGTTGAATAAAATGGCAGTCGCATGAAGCAACATCGCTGCCATTTCTGGAACCTTGTAATTAAATAGTACATATTTTTCCTGCTGTACAGAAATTTCAAAATTTTGTGTCAACATGGTAAAACCATATCGACGAAATTTTTTGGGTATAAAAGTAGTCCTAGAAAGAAAATAAATATTTATATTTACACCGAAGGTGTTATTAAGGGACCTCTCCCCAATAACTTTTGGCAAATCTCTGTTGTCGTTGCAAATTGGAAATTACTGGGTTACATCAAAGTTTAGAATGTGTTGGTTTTACTTTAATGAAGACAAAAACTCATTAAAACTATACTTATGAAGTCTATTTTTCTAATTGGTAGGTTATGTTATCATTTTGCAAAGCTTAATACATCATGAATAAGCTTTTTTGAGGTGATTTGCAGTTTTCACATCAATTTTGTGTAGTTACATTAATTCACTTTGAATGTGGGTTTTTTATCTATCATTCTCCATGAACATAGTAACTAATTACATTTATGTATCTTGGTTTCATTATCAAAACGGAGTTGTTGGTTTTCGAACCCAGAGGGCGAGAAGTTGGAATAATAATGTCGAAATTCTTAAATTAGTATTATGTTAGATTGTTGGGATACGTGTAAGTTGAGATCCGTTGAAATCCTATTTCTTAGGATTTTGTTAAGAGCTCACAGAGCTTATATAATGTAACCTTATTTCATAATAAAATTATTAGCAGTGTTCTATTTTGGTATCAGAGCCTCGTGTAAAGAGTGCTGGGTTGTGAGAGCAGTAAGCTGGCATCATTAATCTCCATTGAAGGAGTGCTAGTAGTGACCATCGCTGCAGAGGAGTAAACCCGCATTATTCGCTGTTTGTAATCGCTGATTGACTACCACCTGAGATCATGTGAAGGAGGCCCAGCTTGACCGAACGTCATTGCTGAGTGCAACTTGTGGCTGGAGGAGCCTGCGTTGCTGGAGGGAGAACCAGATCGCTGGTTGACTTGAGTTAAGGGAGCTGCTAGTGAGCTCTAGTGGAATTAAATTCACCGAGGTGCGAAAATATTAGACTATCGTGCCCCTCAACACTGTGGACCTGCAATAATTTATTGGAACACTTCTGGAATTATTCGCTGGGTATTTTATCGCGGCCTTAGTCTATTACGAGGCACGGTAATTTGTTTTTGCTGGGCGCATTTGTTATTTGCTATCTCAGTACCGGTGCCATCCACCATTTTCTATTTGCTATCAAATCGCCGGAGAAAATAGGTATTTTCTTCAAACACAAGTATTTTTTTTATTGAATTCGTCTTTTAGTAGCTATGACCAATTCCTTTCCCGAAAATTATCTGAACAAAGCTTCTATGCTTTACGGGGACAATTATCTTGACTGGAAATTCAAGATATTAACTATGCTCGAAGCACTGAATGTCTAGACTATAGAAAAAAAAGATGAAGCTAAACCCACAGGTGCTACTCTTGCAGACTGGGAGAAACGAGAAACTAAGGCAAAAGTGTTGTTGCGGCTGTCTGTCAAAGACAACATAATCCCGCACATCAGAGATTGTAAAACTTCCAAGGAGACATGGGACATTTTGAAAGGCTTGTATGAAACTACAAACTCCAATAGAATTATGTTTCTAAAGACTAAGTTATTGTCCACAAAAATGGCTGCAAATGAGAATATCACCAACTATGTTTCCCGTATTAAGGATTTATGCGATCAGTTAAGTGCAATTGGTGATATTGTTTCAAATACTGACATGGTAACTATTACATTAAAATGGTTAATCAAATATTATCATGTCTTTATTTCAAGTCTAGGAGGTAGAGCAAAGCCCCCTACATGTATTTATTTAACGGGGATTCTTCTACAAGAGGAAGAACCAATGAAGGTGTTTGAGATGGACTCTCAATCTTCAGAAGTGGCATTAATGGAAAAAGGGAAATAGCCATACAGGGGCGAGACATGGGACAAAAAATACAACAGGCAAGTTTCAGCCAAGAAACAGAGGTATGACTCACTCAAAATCTAATTCTCATGATAAGAAAAATGATGGTTGTTTTTACTGTGGGAAACTTGGTCATCATGCTAAAGACTGTTATAAAAGGAAAGCTGATGAATCCAAATAGAAGTTTAGAAAACATAATGGAAATTATGTGACAGCTGAAACATCCACCAATGAAAGTTTTCAGAATTTAAAGTTGATTATTTCAGAAGTTGGGTTGTCTGCAGAAACTGATGATGAAAATTCATGGTTCATAGATTCAGGTGCCTCAGCCCATATGTCTTGTGTCAAAGAGTGGTTTGATGAATATCATGAGAGTAAAGATGAAACAAACGTATATTTAGGAGATAACAGATCTCATAAGATTCAGGGTTATGGAAAAATATGTGTGAATTTACCTAATGGCCAAAATAGACAGATTCATGATGTGTTGTATGTTCCATGAATAAAAAAGAATTTGATTTATGTTTCCGCAATAACTGATAAAAATATGAAAGTAGAATTTATGCAATATCATTGTCTTGTGAAGGATATTCAGAATCATTACAAAATCATAGCCACATGGACAAGAATTGGAACACTGTATAAGCTTGATGTCATAAAGTCCAATCATCATGCATTGACATCTACTACAGTGACAACTGAAGAGGTATGGCATCGCAGGTATGGACATATTAACCAAAATGACTTAGTGTTACTCCAAAATAAATTAATGGTTGAAGGGATTTCTGTTTTGAAACATGAGCATATAGAATGCGAAGCTTGTGCACTAGGGAAGCAACATAGGGAAGAATTTCCAGTGCATAAAGAGAAGAAACAGAGAGAGATAATTGAATTAGTACATATTGATGTCTGTGGTCCCATGCAAACCTTATCACTTGGTGGTACGAGGTACTTTCTCATATTTGTTGATGACAAATCAAGATTTACTTGGGTTTATTTTATAAGGAAAAAGAGTGATGTATTTGAATATTTTAAAGAATTCAAAACTATGGTGGAAAAGCACACAGGTAAATACATCAAGATACTCAGATCTCATCAAGGTGGAGAATATACCTTAGGAGCTTTTGAAAGCTATTGCAAAAACAATGGGATCATTCAGCAATTCACAGTGCCTTCTACACCACAACAAAATGGTGTAGCTGAAAGGAAGAACAGGACATTAGTGGAATGCGCTCGCAACATGTTAAAAGGTAAAAATATCTCTAATGGTTTTTGGGTAGAAGCCATTAACATTGCTATTTATTTAAAGAATAGAAGTCCAACTAAGATTCTAGATTCAAAAACGCCTTTTGAAGTTCTTTATGGCTATAAACCTAAAGTTGGTCATTTAAGGATATTTGGTTGCAAGGCATTTGCTCATATTCCCAAAGATGAGAGAAGAACACTGGATACAAAATCTGTTAAGTGTACATTTCTTGCTTATTGTGATGAACATAAAGCTTACAAATTGTTTAATCTTAGTACACATAAGCTCATAGAAATCAGAGATGTGATCTTTCATGGAACTACAGATGAAGACATAAGTAAGCATGATGTCTGGCATACTCCTTATGACAATGATTTTCATGTGAAAATTGATATAGATGATGAACATGAACAATAAAAGGAACAGGTACAACAACAAGGTGAAAGCAGTGTAGATACTCCAAACAATCCTACACCTCAGAAAAGAAGAAGTGAAAGTGAAGATAGCGGTGGACCACTGAGGAAGTCAACAAGAACAATTCATGTACCCTCCAGGTATAAAGGATATGCATTGATGACACGGGTAATGAATGTTGTAGAACCTATTTCTTATGAGCAAGCCAAATCTCATAAGGACTAGAATACTAGAATGAATGAAGAATATGAATCAATAATGAAGAATGAGACTTGGGAATTAACAGAATTGCCTGAAAACAAAGTTCCCGTAGGATGCAAATGGCTGTATAAAACCAAATTTAATGTAGATGGAAGTGTTGACGAATATAAGGCTATATTAGTTGCAAAAGGGTATTAACAAAAGGAAAGAGTTGATTATGAAGATACTTTTGCACCTGTAGCTAAGTTAAATACAATTATACTCATGATTGCATTAGCTACACAACACAAATGGAAAGTTCATCAGTTAGATGTTAAATCTGCATTTCTAAATGGTGATTTAAAAGAATAAGTCTATTTGGTTCAGTGTGAAGGATTTATCAAGAAAGGACAAGAGGATCTTGTCTGTAAGCTTAAGAAAGCTTTATATGGTTTAAAACAAGCACCTAGATCTTGGTATATCAAAATTGATTCATTCTTTGCTTAGAAAGGTTTTGAGAAAAGCAAAAATGATCCTAACTTGTATGTCAAAAAGGATGAAAATGGGAATGTTGCATTGGTATCCTTATATGTTGAGGATTTGATTATCACAGCTAGTGCTTCTCATTTGATTGAAGATATTAAAATTCAGTTAGCTTAGTCATTTGAAATGAAGGATCTTGGTGAAATACATTGTTGTTTAGGTTTGGAAATATGGAGAGAAGGCAGTAAAACAATGGTCACTCAAAGAAAATACACAAGGGAGATTATGGAAAGATTCAATATGAGTGAAAGCAAGGTAGTATCAACACCTTTAGAACATAATGTTAAGTTATCTAGTCTTGATGAAACTAAAGAGAAAAATAGTGTTCTATATCGCCAATTGGTGGGAAGTTTAAACTATCTCACCACTACCAGACCAGTCATAGCATATTCTGTCAGCATCTTGAGTCAATTCATGGCTAAACCATTGGAAATCCACTGGATAGCTGCAAAGAAAGTCCTTTGATATCTGAAAGGAACTGTTAATTTTGATATTATGTATACTGATAATTGTGATGTTGAGTTGACAGGTTACTCTGATTCAAATTGGGCTGGAAATACTGATGACAGGAAATCAAACTCAGGATATGAATTCAACATAGGTATAGGGGTCGTATCATGGAGCAGTAAGAAACAACCAACTGTTTCTTTATCATCAATAGAAGCTGAATACAAAGCTGTATGTAATGCTACTTGTGAAGTTGTTTGGTTAAGGAGAATTCTTGAAGACATTGGAAACAACCAAATGAAGCCAGTTGTTCTCAAATGCGAAAATCAAAGCTCTATTAAATTGGCATACAATCCAATTTATCAGGCTAGAACCAAGCATATTGAAATTCAACATCATTTTGTAAGAGAAAAGATACAAGAGAAGGAAATTGACTTGACCTACCGTAATACCACTGAGAATGTGGCTGACATCTTTACCAAGCCTCTTGGAAAGATGAGTTTTGAAGTATGTAGGAAACAGTTAGATGTGGTAGAGAATCCATTTCTCCATTAAGGGGAAGAGTTGGAATAATAATGTCGAAATTCTTAAATTAGTATTATGTTAGATTGTTAGGATACGTGTAAGTTGAGATCCATTGAGATCCTATTTCTTAGGAGTTTGTTAACAACTCACAGAGCTTATATAATGTAACCCTATTTCATAATAAAATTATTAGTAGTGTTCTATTTCAAGAGACGCATCATAAGAAACATAAGTAAAGGAAAGAGCATAAAGAGCACAGGGAGCATCTTGCTTTTCTCTCTTTCAATATGTATGTAGGTATGCACGTGGAAACACCCAAACATGTGTATCTGAATGGGTTGGGGGTTACCTCGTTATTTATCTCTGTAACCCCCAACACTTATTGATTATCTAGCTGAATCATAACCTCAATCGGCAAATATAACAGTTCCATTATCAAAACCAGGATTTTGAAAGCAGCGCTGCATGATAGGGTTCACACTGCAAAACAAAATAAAATCATCCATGCACTTGTTAAAATAAAATCATTGAGTCCAATCTACAGGCTAAAATAAAAACATTGAGAAAACTCAAATTAGAGAAACCCTAAGACTCAAATTTGCACAACCACATATGAAAATACCAATATAACTTGCTCATTAGACTTCCCAATTGTAAATACATGTGGGAAAACTAAATGTTAAAGGGAAAAAGAAAGATACAAGGAAATTCAAAACCCGGACTCATGGAGTTACCAGCTCGTCTAGGAGAATTAACGTGTGGTACAAAACCTTCATCCACCTATTCAAAATTTACTAGGTCAATTGGGAGTGAATCACTTTCAAAATTAATGGTTTCGCTGCCTTTGTGGAAGAGGTGACTCGATGTCTAATGGATGGAGGCTCTTCCTTTATAGGAGAAAGGCCACAAATTCATCGAAAGCAGGGAATCGATAAATTGTCCATGGTAAATTGGATTTCAACAAGAGAAAAAATTAAAAACCTATGGAAAACTACATACAAAATTGATGCCCCCCTATTTTTCCATATTTTAACTATACATCAGATCCAGAACTTAAGTCTTTTAAATGAATTTCCTCTTGTGTATAGTTTATTTAGACATCATTTGCATGGATTTAAAGGATATTTTATGAAGTTCATAACAAGGTATAATTTTATCATTATTCCATCTTATTTATTCATTTTTAAGCATAAGTTTAAAATATTATATCTAATGAATGAATTACTCAGGGTATAGCTGTTTGGTTATCTTGCAGATTTCTTCCGCCAATCCGATACCTGATCCAGTACCCAATCCTGTACCTAATCCATCATATGTTTCGACACTTGCTTGAAGGACGATCGTTGATTCTCATGATTTTGGGTTTCTTAAGCCAATTTAGATACATTATTTTTTAGATGATAATGATATCTAACTCCCATAGAAACAAGCATTGATTTGGATACACAGATCTCAAGATAATCCAAAATTTCTCAAAAAATTCAAACCCATAAATTTTGCAGGAAAATATTTGGAACTGCTCTTTTGTGCCTCAATTTTCATATAGTTGGAAGCATATCTAGAAAAATTGTCGAATGGGTCTTTACAAAATCCAGTTGGCTACAAAACCCATAAATTTTTTGTCAAAAATCGCAAGGGGTTGGTATATAACATTGGGTCACTAACGACAACTTTTCTAATTTGACTGTCAAACCCAGATTTTTAGGATCTCATCCAAAATTGGCAAAGTTGTTTCCTCGGATTTGAGATCCAGTTTCAGTGACATTTTATGTAGAAATATATGGTTTTTGATGAGTTTAAAGGAGGAACAAGAATGGTGATTATTATGTGATACATTTTCTAGCTGATAAGTAAATCTTGTTTTAAGTTTTTATTCATTTCTTGAGGAACGTTTAGAGTGGGAACCAACTTCATACAGTGTTGGTACATTGTTTGTGAATATCGTCAATTACATAAATTACTATAAGATTTCTTTTTTATGTATCATTTGGTTATTGCTGATTTGTTTGTTGTTATTGAGGGTTTCCATAAACGAAAATAGAACAAGAAGGGTTTGAACAAATTGAAGGTTAAATGTTGTCGGTTTTATGTAACTTGTCCTTTACACTTGGTTTGCATTAATATAAGGTTTTGCATTGGAATTAGATTGATTTTCCTCATAAAACCAATTAAGTTCATTTTGGAATCTTAGATCTATGAGTAGAATAGAGAAAAATAGCTTGGAGTGCTTTCTTTGTAACCAAGGCATGCTACAGAAATGGGTTGCATAGAGTAGAAAATTTCAACCATAAAATAAGTTTGAGATTACAACATTTGAAGATTTCCTTTTGTACTTAAATCGATTTTAGTTGATAATTTAGATAGGTTGAAAGGATTGTTTTTTTTTTACAAAAACGGTTAAAATTTAATTAAAGACTGGCAAATGGGCTGCCAGGGCCTTACAAAGCAAATTCAAATGCACTCTTCTGATCTTCCTTTCTTGCTTGGTTCCTTTACTACTGCTGATCCTGATGGTCTTCTTATCCTTAAGGGATTGGGCAAAAAGAGCTTCCTCCATTGACCATAAGCTGGTTTTTGTTTAGTAGAGCACCCCGGTTGGCTTCGGCGTCCGCAAGACTGTTAAAATTTCTGAGCACATGCTGAGCCTTATAAATGCTGAAATGAGAAAGGAGAAGGCTGACTTTCCTGAAGATTTGGCCAAGATGAATGTCCGAGGGGATCTTCTTGGTGTGAACTGCTTTAATTATCAGCTTGGAGTCTCCGAAAATATTAATCTTTTGGATGTCCAGATTTCTTGCCTGGATTAGGCCCTGCCACAGCGCCAAAATTTCAGCTTGGTTGTTGGTAGCATGTCCTAGGCCCCATGCATAGGACAGGTGGATTTTGCCAGTAGGTTCGTAAATAATACCGCCTCCTCCTGCTTTCCCGGGGTTCCCTTTCGAGGCCCCGTCGAAGAAGAGACACCATTCATTTAGCACTGATCTCCATTTAATAAAGTCCATTTCAGCGAGTCTAATTTCCCAGTTGGCCTTGTGGGACAAGTGCTTGGCTTCATTGCTGTTTTGATGAGGCTGGAACTCCTTAAACCATTGATCTTCTTCCATAGAGAGAGGAGCCTTATTCCCTTTGAGAGCCTTTGATTTTAAAGCTTCAGACAGCATTACCCGGGCTTTGATAGCTACTTGAGCTGGGGCCCTGCTTTCTTCCCTGAAGACTCTATTATTGTGCTCCAGCCATATTTTCCATGAAACGAGCCTGGGGATCCACATCCACGTGGTTTTGATGAGGTTTTTATTGCTCAAATCGTGGGGATAAAGGAAGAGCCAACGACTTACCAAATCGACTGCAGAGCTAGGAAAATTGACAGCGATTGGACCAAGCAGCATTTTCCAGGCCTCCTCGGTGAAATCGCAGCCTGTGAATAGATGATCAGCGTCTTCTTCAGCGTTTTTGCACAGAGGGCAGCGTGAAGGGCCAGCCCAGCCTTTCCTCTTGAGCTTGTCATAGGTGAGAACGCTGTCATGAAGCATTTGCCAGGTGAAAAAATCGATTTTTGGGATGGACGGGTAATGCCAAAGAGCATTCCACGGGCCTGGATTGGGGGGAGCCCAAGGACGTTCCAGAATTGAAGCATAACCAGCAGAGGCAGTATATTTACCTATGCCAGATCCCCAGCCACGTTTATCTTTGGAATTGGCAGAGATGGGCGATTTTCCATGGAGAGAATCCAATAACAGCAGCGCCTCATCCTTTAGCTCGACTGGGTAATCTCCCAGGTTCCAGCTTATCCAGGATTTGTTTTCATCATGATCCCATGTGGAGATATCCCACAGCGTGCTGCAGCTATTGCCAGTAAGCCAGATTTGAATATTCCTAAGCTCGGTCAAGTTGATCAATGGCTGATCTCCTAAAATAGAGTCGTCCCAGATTCTGATATTTGCACCATTGCCAGGTATCCAAGTGAGCTTGCCTTTGAAGTAAGGCAAGACTTTTTTACAGAGCATGAAGATCGGAGAACCAGTCTGTCTTTTTGGAGGATTATCTAGACATCTTTTCCTGTTGCCTGTGAAGTATTTTTTCCGGAGGATCTGCTTGCTCCAGGTGTTCTTGCCAGAGATCATATTCCAGAGAATTTTGCCACCCATGGCTAGATTTTGGGTGGCTACATCCCTGATCTGAAGGCCCCCTTCAGTCTTTGGCTTTTTTATCTTGTCCTAGCTGACAAGATGCAACTTCTTTTCATTATTCTGTCCCCCTTCCCAGAGGAAACGCCGGAGCAACTCTTCGATTTTGTTTGTAATTGTTTTGGGAGCTAACAGAACAGAACACTGATAAATAGGAAGACTGGTGAGGACAGAGTTAATCAAAACCAATTTGCCTGCCTTGTTGAGCCAGGATGCTCCCCAAGCTTGGATTTTGTCTTTGAGCTTGTCCAGAAGGGGCAACCAGTGGGCAACTTTAGGATAGGCTTTGAAGATAGGGATGCCTAGATAGGTAAAGGTGTCCCAGAAAGATATGGCTTCCATGTCAAGGATCCTGGAGATGTTCAGCATATCGAGAGGGGAGCAGTTCCAACCATAAACCTTACTTTTGAGGAAGTTTATTTCACTTCCAGAGCTGTTCATGTAGTGGTCAAGTTCTGATTTGAAGTTCCTGGCTGTTCTGAGGTTGGCCACTCCCAGTAGCAGAGTATCATCAGCAAACTGGGCATGGTTTACATCCTTGACCTTGGGAGCAATTCTTATGCCAGAGAGAGCTCTGTTTTGGAGACTATTATTCACCTGGAAGCTTAGAACAGAAGCCTGGATGACATAGAGGACAGGGGAGAGAGGGCAGCCTTGCCTTAACCCTCTTGAGGCCTGGAAAAACTTGGTAAGCCGGCCATTGATCAGCGGAGAGATCTAGGGAGCTGATATGCAGGCTCTAACCCACTTAATAAAATTCTGATTGAACCCGAAGTTTCTCATGGCAGCAAAGAGGAAGTCGTGCTTGACCCGGTCAAAGGCACTGGCTAAGTCCAACTTTACTGCCATTCCTTTCTCTTTATTCCTATAGCTGGAATGAATGGCCTCTTGAACTAATATTATATTGTCCAGAATCTGTCTGCCTCTGACAAACCCACCTTGGTTTTCCGGAATCAGTTTTGGCAGAATTTTTTTGAGTCTGTTGGCCATTATTTTGGTTGTGATTTTGTAACCAGTATTGCATAGGGAGATTGGCCGGAACCTATTGAAGGTCCTGGTGTTATAGCGGATTTCACCACACTAGGTGAATCACACATTGTATGGCCTTCCCTTGTCCCGCTGCAGACTCATTAGCCCCTTTGGACCACTTTATATCTTTTGATGTTACCTTGATCATCCCTTAAAACATTAGAATATTGATATACGCGGCTTTTTCCCCGATAACCGCGTACATACGCGGGTATTCCCTCGATAGTCGCGTACATCGGGATGTGTGCATAGTCCAAATTCTTTTGGACTGTTCCTTGACTTGGATCCGACTCATATGACTCATGGCCTTCCATATACCTTGAGATCGCTCGGATTCGACCCTTCATTATCCCTTTGAAGAACTATATAAGGAACCCCTTGATACATTAAAGGGGGGGGGAAACATAAGATAAAATTGAGAGCATCGAAATTATAGTCCATTGTTGCCAGAACTTTATGCCTGAGTCTGCATCCCTTTGTCCCTTGGAGCACTGTTGTGTTCTTCCCAAGCTTTCCTTTCATTAGTAAGCTTGCTATCGAAGTGATGGAGGATTGAGGTGGTGGAGG
>LPNX010988412.1:178122-198278 GCA_001517045.1 Pseudotsuga menziesii
TGGCCCCTTTTTCTTTTGGAATGAGGGCCAAGAAAGAGGAGTTTGTGCTGCCTCCCAATTTGGAGCAGATCTAACTCTTCTTGATCATTCTGTACAAGTCCCTTTTGATTATGTCCCAGCAAGAGACATAGAACCGAGCTGTAAATCCATCCAGCCCGGGAGCCTTTTCTGGGTCCATGTTGAAGAGGGATTTTTTGATTTCACGGATACTCACAGGGTAGTTCAGCAGCTGGTTGTCCTCTTCACTTATCAGCATTGGAATTTCTGTGAGAGGGTAGGAGTTCGGATCCACCGGGTCTAGGTCCGGGGTAGAGTAAAGCTTCTTGAAGAAGGAGTGGGCAGCCTCCTTGATGCCATTGGAGTCCTTTATAATTTGGTCTTGTAGCTGAATCTCATTGATGGAGTTGTAGATTTTCCGAGCTTGGGCTTGCTTGTGAAAAAAAGTGGTGTTTTTGTCTCCAGCTTGAAGCCAGAGCGTTCTAGATTTGACTCTCCAGTAGGTTTCCTCCTCTCTGCATGCTTTTTGGTAATTCCTTTGAAGATCTGCTTCCCTGTTGAGCAAGTCAAGGGTGATAGGGGACTCTTCCATGGTCAGTTGGTGCCGTTCCAGAGCCTTCTGGCTTCTTTTCCTTTCATCTGAAGGGGATCTTAGACCTTTTTCCCAAAGTTTCAGATCAGCTTTGAGCCTTCTTAATTTCCCTTCCCAGACAAAGAAAGGAGACCCTTGAATCGGTTCATTCCAGGAATTGTTCACAATGTCAAGGAAACCATCTTGATCTACCCATAGCGGACTGAAGCGGAAGGGGATGGGGCCTAGCTGAACTTCAGGGAACAGGGTGAGCGAGATTGGTTTATGATCTGAGGTATAATGAGCGTGGATCTTGGAGGAAGCCATGAGGCCAAGGGTAAGGAAAGCGAAGTGAATGAGAAACCGGTCTAGGCGGGCAGCTATATGGCCAGGTCCAAATCTTTTGTTGGACCAGGTGAACTTTCCTCTATCCGGGGGGATATCAACGAGGTCCCAATCCAGCATCACATCTTCCACCCACTTTCTGGCAGGATCTCGGACTATTGATCCCCCTTTTTTTTCTGCAAGGGCTAGGGTTACATTTAGATCTCTAGCTACAACAAGATTCTCAGGGTTATGCTGGTTAAGGAAGAATTTTAAAGAGTCCCAGTACTCTTTTTTTTCCACTAGAGAGACAGGAACATACAGGTTAAAGATACTTACGTAGAGGCCGGAGTCTTTATGGTACAGCTTGGTGAATAGCCAGTGCATGGTGCCTTCTTCTTCTACCAGGTCAAGCTTTGCGGAGTCCCAGAAAGTTTCCAAGCCTCCCGAGGCTCCTCTAGCGCTCACAGCCCTACCTGGGCCTTTATTCCAAAACGAGTTCCTTGCGCGGAGGAGAGCTTCTTCCTCCATTTTCGTCTCCTGGATTAGGAGGACTTCCGGCCTCAATACTCTTACTAAATCTCTTATCGCTTCTTCTTTTAGAGAGGTGCCGAGTCCTCTGCAGTTCCAGGAGACGTATTGCATTATTTACCTGTTTGAGGGGGATGGCCCCCTTTCGGGGTTTTCCCAATATTCAATCCGGATCTGGTGTTCATCATTTCTGGAATGGTGTGCTGTGATCCTTGAGCTACATCCTTGTAGGACTGTTCTTCCCTTCTTTTCTTTTCAGGTTTTCATCCTCGCTTTGGCTGATTTGGAGAGACGGACGGGCTGCTTGCTTCAGTATCACCCTCCTTCGAGGAATCAGCTCCTGTTTCCGAGCCCAGGATGGAGTGATCCTTTGGAATACTGGAGGCAGACCGATGGAGGCCAGAATCGCTTGGACTATGTGACCCTGGAACTTCACCAGCTTCTATTCCATGAGCAGGGTTTTGGACCTTAATGGAAGTTTCTTGAGGGTTGGGCGCTGGATTGCCTTTCTTCGGTGGTTCTTGGATTGTTTTCTCCTTATTTTTGGTGTTGCTGGAGGTTTTCCCCTTCTTGGCTTTCTACCATCCTTCCGCATCTTCTTTTTCAGCAGTCAGTTTGGGGCAGTATCTTTGGAAGTGACCGTGCTCTTGACAGTTCCTGCATTTGAAGGGTAAGTGTTCGTAGTCCAATTTCTGGTAGTGGGTCCAGGATCCAACTGTGAGTTTTACTGCTTCAGGTAGGCTGGCTTCAAGATCCACTTCAACACAGATTCTGGCACATGAGTATTGTCCTTTGTTGTCAGCTTTATCAATGAAGTGGCTGATTCCGTTCCCTATTCTCTTCAGAGTGTCAAAATCCCAGCAGTGCATTGGGAGATTGGGGAGCCTGACCCACACAGGCACCTCTTTGGGGAGATCTATCGCGGGGTCAAAGTCTGGCATCCATTTGTTCAGATATAGGCCTTGCGTTCCCATGAAATAGGGACCATTCCTGAAGACTAAGTCCCGATCTTCTTCAGAGATGAATTCAAACACGAAAAACCCTCTTCCGACGGGGTAGCAGGTTACTCCTTGTTTCAGATTGGGCTTCCAGTTCTTCTGGATCCAGTCATCTGTGGTCTTGGCTAACGGCCATAACCCCATGAACTGGCCCACCAGGCCTCTTTTAGCCAGTGCCAGGGCTGTTTTCATTGGCTTTTCTTCAGGAAGGGCAATTTCGGGGATTTCCTCCAGCTTCTTGATGAAATTTGGGATGACCGGGGGAGAAATCTTTTTACCTCTACACTGGAGGAGCCTTCTGAAGGCATCCTCATCCGAGATCGAAGGGGGGGGGTGTCCTCCCCTCCCCCAGGCGATTCCATACTCCCACAACGAGCCTCAGCTCGTGCTGAAGACCAGATCGAGCCCTAGCTCGCGTTGTCCAGCTCCTCACGCGCTGCCTCCTCACGCGCTCAGTAGAAAGTATCAAATTCCATTAAATTATACTTATTGTTATATTGTACTTCAGACTTTATTTTCAATAGGTTGAAAGGATTGTTGTGTGTATGAAATCAAAGTTATAAATTTCATTTGAGTAATGTTCCTTTATTCAAACATTTCCATTTGACTTAAATTATACATTAAGAAGATTACCAAAATCCCGTGTGATGATAGAAAGGTTCAGGATTGATTTGTGTGGCTTCATTTAATTCTTAGTTTAAGATCTTGAAGGTGATTGCATGCAGATAGTTCATTTATTCTTTATAGATTTTTTGACAATTGTTTTGCTAGACTTAAAGGAGTTTTAATAATTCCATTCTGTGTAGATGGAAAAATAGAAAGTATTTAGATTTATCTCTTCATTGATTTGGTATCTTACTTTGGTATGTTAGTTCATTGCAGAGTTATGATTATCTCAATTCAATACTAGTCTTGTTATGCCAAATTTAAAGTAGGTTTAGAGTAGTTAAAATTCATTTGATCTTTGGTAAGTGATTTGAAGTTGAATATTTTTGTGGAGTGGATTTTTATAGCATTCGTTGATTAAGTGGATAAGTAGTGTAGTATGGATTATGATTATTTTGGCACTGATAGGATTTGATTAGAGTAAAGTCATCATTCTTTGAAATTATCATAGAAATTTATCTCTAGATTATCTTACCCTGCACATACAATTTAGCAACTTGAAGTTTACCTACCCTGGTCGATAATTAAATTGAAGGCGAATTAATTCGTTATATATTTTTCCTCACATTTTTGCCGTTGTTGTTGGAGAGGTGCTAAAGGGGTGAAGTCTAGGTAGATAGGGGTAGATAGGTTTCCTTTACATTGCACAACAAGGAGGAGGAGAAAAATATAAGAGACAAAGACGAATTCACTACGGAATTTTTGTGGGGTAACAACCTGACGCGTCCACTTTAGTGGGTTGCCCCAAATCTTTGTTGATCCTTTCTCACGAGCATGTTTACCTTTTTTTCGCATGTTTGATTTATTTTTATGCAATAGTGTGTTTTTCTTTCCCCAAGTTTAGGTAGTTTACTTTCCTGCAATTTAATTTTATGCAAGTGTTATTTCTGCAAGTTTGGGTGTGTTTACTTTCCGCAATTTAATTTCAAGCATCAGTGTTTTATTTCATGCAAGAGCGGTGTGTTTGATTTATGAAAATATGCTTTAGTGGTAGGTAGTTTTGATTAGAATCATTTAAATACACATTTAAAACATGGATTCATTGTGCAAGTTAGGAACAAAACAATCAAAAAAATGGATTCAGAGGTGACCATCAATTTGGGATAACTTTCTCAAATCCTAGCCGCAGTTGGAAGTTCTTCTTATCAGGTAGAACACATCCTGATAGCAATTAATATTTTATCTACCTCTCCTGACACAATAAGTGAACCAAAGTCCCAATAGCCACAAAAAGATATTCCTTTCCAAATTGCAGAGGAAATTGATAACTTGGGGACTACATCTGATGGAGAGCAATCTAAAATTGAGCATCGTTCTTAACATGCCTGGCAACATAGCCGACCTGTATTAAAGAAATCAATAATCTAAGAAATGAAGGTCTTCATAACCCGAAGAAGGGAGGTGAGTATCAAGACTATATCGAAATCTAGTTCTAAAAGGTAACATGACCACAATACCATTCCTTCCTTCAACACCTTCTGATGCATAAACAAGTAAGCCGATTCGTTTTATATATCCAAGTAATCTCTGTAATAAATATTTCATATGTGGATAAAGGTATATTTTTTATCTTTCTTTGCACTTGGTTATAGTGGAAGAGTTCATATACTTGAACAGAAATGTTTTCTTTCTCCTTAGGTAGATTAGGAAAATATGTATATAAATAAAAAGTTGCATGTTTAGTTTAGAAATCAATGCAACTTCGTTGTTTTTCTTTTTGCAATAAAATGGCTAAGATCTTTAGACTGAATTTATACCTTCTCTCTAATCCATACTTTCATTAGATTTATTATCACATCAACTCATAACCTATAAAAAGGAAAATACCACGAGGTAATATGAAATTGTGATTGTTTTTAATAATGAGAACACTTGATTATGAACAGGTTGCATTCGTGGTAAATGAACACCGATTGAAGGTATTTTCTATTTTCAGGAACAACCCATAACATTTGAAAAAAGGGAAGTTATGTTGTTTCTTTTTATATTTTATGAAAATGGTTGAAACTTGTCCAAATATGCTTATTAGCTGTACTGGGTTGTTAATTTTCTGTTGTAAAGTAATACCTTTTATCATATATCAGGAGACTTGTTGTTTCAAATTTGTATTCCTTTGTTTATATAGGTTTTCTACCAGCTAGTCTAGCTTCAAGCTGTTTAACTTATGAAACCATAAGTACACTAGTATGCTTTGACTTGGCTTTACACTTGATTGAGCAAGTACTTTTATAAGTAGTATCTGATAACGGCATTGAATTATTTTTTTTGAAGAAACCACAATAAGCTCATAGGAAGAAGGTTTTTGAGATTAAAGAATATTTTGATTATTGTCTGTTGGCCTTAATAAATATGACTATATCCTTTCCATTGAATTAGCATAACTATGAGAGTTAATCATTCATGCAACCAAACTCTTACAAACATTGTTCTAGAAAACCTTCCAACCCAATACCATTCTGCTCCTAAAAAGAATTTTAGATTAGCTCCCCCATTCACCTTTGCGTAAGAAACTTATAAATCATATCTTTAAGGTGAATTTGAGACAAAAGGCTCTGAAGGAAAAATGATGTAAGAGGTTAACCTGTAGGGATGCTAAACAAGTATGTTGGTAGCGGGTACCAACCTATGGTATGACCAGGAAAACCCATCATGGTACTAAAAAGGCATGTTGGCGACGAGGCATACTGCCTAGGGAATAAATTTCTTGGATATTACAGCTGCCCCATCGGATTTCTAAACAGGTTCGCTGGCAATGGGTTCTGACTTTAGTATTCATTATGATGCTTTATCCATACTTTCTTATATGAACGAGGTACTCTTGTAAGAATAAAATATGTGTCAGGTTAAAATTAAATTTAATGACACTTATTTAACAACCATTGGATAATATTTTTAAGGTGATTTAATTCTCTACTTTCAAATCCTTACTATATAGGAGGATTATGCCTCTAGATTGTACGGATGTTTAATGATTCAATGAACTTGACAATGAACCTTATCCTTATCACTAACACATGCTTATGTAAATTTGAACCAATTTGACTGGTATTTTATGAATTTGATTGGGTGGAACTCTTGTTCAAGCAAAACATGTTAATGTGCATGATAAATTTTATGTATAAAGAAGGCAAGTGAATCTGCATTTGAATTACATTGATAATTATTAGGTATCTTTTAAAATCTGTTTAATTGTGATTTTTCGTTTGTTGATCAATTACCTTTATGTTCATGACCAGGACATGACAAGTTGGATCTTTGTACTTTATCCTCAATGTCTTACTGATGGAAATAACAACAATCTTCTAAAAAACTGGGGATATTTCGACATGCTAGCAGTAGAGGTACTGGATGAAGTATTGGATAAGGTGTTGGATTGAGTACTGATAAATTTAAAGAATGCATATGTAAAATAACTTTGGATAAGTTAATAATTGTTGATATTCAAGTTTGATAAAATTCAAAATTTGTTTCACAAAGATCATTAGTCTACAACTACATACTACATTCATCTTCATCTTTCTCAAAAGTTAGATTTGTTAATTATGTGTGGATTGATCATTTTCTAGGTTTTTAATAAATATTCATGTCGTTAGATTACATTGGTATCAAGGAAAAAGGAAGACTAAAGTTACTCTTATTCTAAAAGAATCAATGTTTCAAATATTTGATTTGGACAATGATCTATGATTAGTTTCCAATTTGGTATGAAAAGTGTCAAGGAGAAGCTATTAAGTCTGGTTATCTACAGCAAGTATATAAGTGGATGAAGGAAATATACAAACTATTCAGTTGTTAACATCATTTTGGTACTCAGTTAATCAATCAGTTTCCAACTCAAAGTCTTTTATTGGGTGATGGCATATTTCAGATCTTCAGGCAACTCAAATTTTTGTGACAAAAAATCTTTTAACTATAATGACTCACATCTTTAAAATTTTGGGGTATAATTTTTTACTTATATTTTGAAGACCTCATTTAAGTTATTCTTCATATGTTATAGTTATATTATGAGTTAAGGGATGAATCCATATAATATTTTACCAAAACATTATCCTAAATGTGATATGCCTTCATTATATATTGTGCCTTAGATTAAACTTTAAATTAATTAATTCTATTTCATTTGTCTAATCATGAATCAATCATTGTTAACCCATCACTCATAAATAGGTTGTACATCCCAATGTGTTTCTTCAACCCCTCTATCTCTATTACACTCTGCTAATGAATCTTCACTACCTGAACATTATGCTTCTGATAATTTGCATACACCTACTCCTAGAACTCCAATTCCGATTCCTTCCACCATTCCTTCTAAGATATCTACAAATGATTATTTCCAAAACAGGAATGTTCAACTCACATAGGAATTTTAGAAGTATGCCCTTCTCATTCGATATCTTAAGAAAGAAAATGGGATTCTAACAACTAAAGTTGCTTCTTTACAAAAATTGGTCGATGATATGACGAGGCCTAACCAACGCCTGAGAATACAATTGAAGAAGAAGAACACCATTTGGAAGAGATTACGAACACTCAACCAAAGAAAGTTCCTGCCTCCCCTCAACTGCAGACATTGGTCAATGCCCCAAGGGTCTAACTCAAATCACATAACCAATTTTGACTATCAATTTTGTTTCCTTGCATTGGAACATGCAAGATTTGGGGGTGGGGGAGATGATGGCCCCCTATTTTGTCATATTTTATCTATACATCATATCCAAAACTTAAGTATTTTAAACGAATTTCCTCCTATGTATCGTTTATTTAGACATCATTTGCATGGATTTAAAGGCTATTTCATAAAGTTCATAACAAGGTATAATTTTGTCGTTATTCCATCTTATTTATTCATGTTTAAGCATAAGTTTAAAATATTATATATAATGAATTAATTAATTGTGTTATATCTCTTTGGTTATCTTGCATATCTCTTCCACCAATCTGGTACCTGATCTGATACCCAATCATATACCTAATCCAACACTTGTTTCAGCACTTGCTTGAAAGACGATCGTTGATTCACATCATTCTGGGTTTCTTAAACCAATTTGGATACATTATTTTTTACATGATAATGATATCTACCTCCCATAGAAATATGTATTTATTTGGATACATGGATCTCAAGATAATCCAAAATTTCTAAAAACAAGCAAACCCAAATTTTTTTTAAGGAACATATTCGGAACTGCTCTTTTGTGCCTCAGTTTTCATACAGTTGGAAGAATCTATGGAAGCACTTCCAAATGGGTTTAAAAAAATCTAGCTAGCTACAAAACTCGAAAATTGTTTGTCAAAAATCGCAAGGGATTGGTAGATACGACTGGGACACTAATACCAACTTTTCTAATTCGACCATCAAACCCATATTTTTAGGATCTCATCCAAACTTGACAAAGTTATTTACCAGGATTTGAGATTCGATCCCAGTGACATTTTATGTATAAATATATGGTTTTTTTATCAATGTAAAGGAGGAATAAGGATGTTGATTATTATGTGATACATTTTCTAGCTGATAATTAAATCTTGTTTTAATTCTTTATTCATTGCATGAGAAACATTTGGAGGGGGGCCACCTTCATATAGTGTTGGTACATTGTTTGTGAATATCATTATTTACATAAATGACTGTAAGAATTCGTTTTTATGTATCATCTGGTTATTGATTATTTTTTTGTTGTTATTGAGGGTTTCCATAAACAAAAATAGAATAAGAAAGGTTTGAACAAATTGAAGGTTAAATGTTGTAGGTTTTATGTAACTTGTCATTTACACTTGGTTTTCATTAATATAAGGTTTTTCACTAGAAAGATTGTTTTTCCTCATGAAACCAGTTAAGTTCATTTTGGAATCTTAGATTGGTGGTTAGGATAGAGAAAAACAGCTTGGAGTACTTTCTTTGTAACTAAGGAATGCTACAGAAATGGTTTACACAAAGTAGAATATTCTGTCCAGAAAATAAGTTTGATATGGTTTGATATTACAGCATTTGAATATTTCCTTTTGTACTTAAATCGATTTTAGCTGAGAATTTAGATAGGTTGAAAGAATTGTTGTGTGTATGAAATCAAAGCTATAAATTTTAGTTGAGTAATGTTCCTCGATTGAAACATTTCCATTTGACTTAAATTAGACAGTAAGAAGATTACCAAAATCTTGTTTGATGATAGAAAGGTTCAGTACTGATTTTTGTGGCTTGATTTAATTCCCAGTTTGAGAGCTCGAGGGTGAATGCATGCAGATAGTTCATTTATCCTTTATAGAGTTTTTGACAATTGTTCTGCTAGAATTAAAGGAGTTTTAATCATTTCATTCTGTGTATATTGAAAAACAAAAAGTAGTTAGATTCATCTCTTCATTGATTTTGTAGCTTACTTTGGTACATTAGTTCATTACGGAGTTATGATTATCTCAATTCAATAGCAGTCTTGTTATGCCAAATTTAAAGTATATTAAGAGTAGTTGAAATTACTTTTGAATTATTCATTTGAACTTTGGTAAATGATTTGAGGTTGAATAATTTTGTGGAGTGGATTTTTAAAGCATTTGGTGATTAAGTGAATAAGTAGTGTAGTATGGATTATGATTCTTTTAGCATTGATAGGAGTTTATTAGAGTAAAGTCACCATTCTTTTAAATTGTCATAGGAATTTATCCCTACATTATATTATCCTACACATACAGTGTAGCAACTCGAATTTTACCTACCCTGGTCGATAATTAAATTGAAGGTGAATTAATTCGTTGTATATTTTTCCTGAAAAAAACCAATAATATACCCCTAGACAAAAACTAAGCTATCAATAGGAAACCAATGGATCAAGGGATTCTTCCAAAGGTGAGCCACAATTTTCCATCAAAGAAGTGAGAGACAGTTATGGTAACCTCTCACATCCATACTCCTAAGGTGCTAGTGCGCTCAAGAAGGTGTGCACATTCAAGGGGAGAGAAGGTGGATGAATATGTGTTTTCCTCATGTAGTACCAAAATGAACTTCCCACTTGTAGCCACTTGTGTAGGTACCTATGAAAAGAATCTATGTTTACCACTTCATGAATGACAACGAGGAAGAATAGTCGCAAGTCAAGACTACATGTGTGGGAAGGGAACATAGGACACATGTCCTCGAATACAAAATTTAGAGAAAGAGGTGTCACCATGAGGACTTTCCACTCTTCCAAAACCCCCATACACGTGATAGCCTGACCAAACAAGAATAGAGGGATCCATATCTCTTCCACTTGCTTGATTTGACCTCGTGCTTAACTCCTATGTGAGAGGAGATTTCCCAGCAAACACCCTTCGCTACTAATGGATTATAACGCTCTTTACTGAATCTATTTTTATTTGATGGCCTTGAAGAGATCCTTCTCCAATCCTATTCTAAGGCCCTAGATAGTAACCTAATGTTGGTTTTCTATGACCAAAAAGATATCTAATTAATTTTAAATAACAATCATTTTATGGTCTTTTCTTACTCAAAAGGGTAAATGAAGTGAACATGATGATTTTTCGACTCTTCTTAACTCTAAAAAAATGAATACATATACTGCAAATTCAATGTTTTATTTCATGGATACCTTTCTAAGAGAAGGGACTGGAGAGATTTTCCTTTCCACAATAAAGTGTTTGTCCAATCAAATGCACCCAATGGGAATTCAATCCAAACAATACATTATTGATCACATCGAAACAATGCAATCCAAACAATCCTTACTAAAATAGAAACTCAAGCATAAAACATGATGAAAATCCATGGTTTGATTCTTTTCTTTGCTCACTAATATGGATTAATGAATGTGAAAGAAATACATATGCCAATCACACTTTCAAACAAAAGAAACATGGCTACAAATAGAAGTAGATATGACTGTTCCCTTATACCATTATGTTGCGCAATGGAAAGCAAGCCAAAACTAATGACAAGAGATGATTGTAATGTATAAGGATCTTTATAAATAACTTGGAATAGAGATAAACAAGAAAATAAAGAGGCTTCAGAAACATCAAAAGATCATTGGAGATCTACAAAATTTAAATTAGATCATTATTATCTAACATAAGGGAATGTAAATAACATACAAACAAATGAAATCAAAGGGAAATATATCTTACTCAGATGAGAATCAGGACACTATCTAGGTGTAATGATGATGTAAAATAACCATGAACATCCTCTTAAAACTAAGAAACAAACCAAATCTTAGAAATTTTGCAAGAAAATCAAAACATTTCACATATAGAACACTACGACTCCCATCGGGCTCTACAAGGAGGGATAAGAAAGGGTTATCACTCATTTTACACTAGCAAGGAGTGATACTATCAAAATGTGTCTCATTAGAAGGGATGATATGGAAAAAATAGTAAAAAAATCGAGATTGGGTTGAGATTTTAAGGGTTCTAGGGTTTCTAATAATCCAAATAATGTCAATGGATGACTCGTAGATAAAAACAACTTTCAAAAGGCTGAATGAAACAAAGAAATTTTCAAAAAAAACTAGGCAAATATCAAAAGTTCTTCCCCATTAGAGTTGTTAACGTATTTTTAGAGATTTTCCTTCTACGCATATAAAGTTTCTCCCTTATATCTCTTTCCCTTGATCCAAAACAAATGGGTTGTAAACCTCAATGATTTCCATTCTAGATCCAATCTTGATAACATAGCATATAGGAAGAGAATATAGAAATATAATTCAACTTTTTTCTAATGATGTATGTTGATATAGATCTCTTACTGGTGTAAATTTGGTGAAATTTTCTCCAGCTCTTGTGCACCTGCTTCCTACACAATCAAAAAACAATACCCTTCTCAATCGCTTTCAAGAATTAATACTAACAAGATATAATATATAACAAGACAATCAAAATACAACATCAACCTAAACCTGATCTACTCAAGGCTAGATCTTATCCTCCACACATAAAAATTGTAATCATAAGCACGGTACAAATAATAATCTAGACATGAAATAGAAGGTGGGAAATGCATATATCTATATATAATTAATGAGAAATATACAACATGCACATACCTTGAGTTATTATGTGAGTCTTCTCCAAGCTCCTTGTTCATATCCTTATTTGATTTGAACCACACGCAATGAAATTAATGAGACCTATAAGGATCTACTCTAGATTCCAACAGCATAATAATATTGTAAGCCAACTAGAACTAAAAAATAAATATTTTTATTTGTTTGAGAAAAAAATTATGTTAAAAATTATTGTAAAGTTTTTATGACCAAGGATGGTCAAGGATGACTATAATTGAATATTTTATTTATTTAAATATTTAAAAGAAGAGACACCTATCCAAAGAAGACTATTGAAGAGTGTTCACTAACCCACTAGGAGGAATTATCAGTTGTAGAAGTCCAAATGACAAGTGGCGGAAATAGCATTTCACTTTCTAGCTGTTAAAGGAGGAAAAATACCTAAAATTGTGGTCATGTTCCCTGAGAAGAGGAACTGAGCAGGTGGATCATTAAATTAAAAAACTGACCCAAAGACCTATGAAATCTTATAAATACCATCGAAATGAGCAAAAGGTTCATTACATTCTATTCCAAGTGATTAGAGCCTTGTGAATTTGCTAAAAACTGAAAAGTCAGGAACACAAGAGGAATTCGATGAGGGGATAGCTAAAGTGAAATTGTTGAGAGTTAAGTATGCTAGTGATTTTTCTGAGTTGCAGAGATTTTCGTGTGGGTTGTTACACAACATCTTCGTCTTAGTGGTTCAGTGAATAGGACCGGGGTCCTAAAGCAAGTGATCTTGGTTGGTTTCAGGAGACGGTTGGGAGGAACAATCTTCTTTGAGTGTTTTTCCCCTTCGACAGTTAGCAGGTTCTAAGTTGTTTTGTTTATAAACTTATATTCATTTTATGTTTTAATCCTCAGAACTTTATACATGCTAGAGTTTTTACAAATCTATTATCTGTTCACTGCAATTGAATAGGATAGTATTTTATTTTAGATTTGTCCATACTACCGTAGACATAGAATTTTCTAGTGAAAAATAAGTAGTTATTGTTTTTAAATTAATATCTCATATATGTATCTTGTACTTTAGCAGTTGAAAACATTATCCTTGAAATTCTGTAGATTCACAATCTTTTTGGTTTAAATAACCTTATTTATTTTCTCTGTCAGCAATTGTTATAGCAGATTTCACCACTCTAGGTGAATCACACTTTGTATGGCCTTCCCCTTTCTCGCTGTAGACTCTTTAGACCCCATGGACTATCTTTTATCCTTTGATGTTTCCTTGATCATCCCTAAAACTATATGAAAAATTATATACGCGTATTTTTACCCAATAACCGCGTACATACGTGGGTTTGACCCCTATAACTGTGTACATCGGGATGTGTGCATAATCCAAATCCTTTTGGAGTTTTCCTTGACATGGATCCGACTCATTCGACTCCTGGCCTTCCATATGCCTTGAGATCGCTCAGATTTGACCCTTCATTATCCCTTGTGAAGCTATATAAGGAACGCCTTGGTACATTGAAGGCATATAGAGAGATTGAGAGCAACGAAACTATAGTCCATTGTTGGCAGAATTTGTACTTGAGTCTGCATCCCTTTGTCCCTTGGAGCACTTTTGTGTTCTTCCCAAGCTTTCCTTTTACTAGTGAGCTTGCTATCGTGAGATGGAGGATTGAGGTGGTGGAGGCCCAAGTGGGGGATTCAGTTTCTCCGGTTCGCAAACGTGCTGTCAGAGGTTGTATCTATCTTGTAATCTCTGATTTATATTAATGGAAATATCTTTTCTTGTCCAATGATGTGTATTTGATTAAATAATGTATCCATTGGAATATGTCAAATGCTTTTACATTATTGATTATATATGCTAGAATAGATCTAACACCATGATATATAGTATGCTTGTATTGTTTACTTGTTGTTGAGGAAGTATTATATCAATTCAAGCTGAATATTGGAAAGCTCAATGGGGATCTACTTCAACCGTCCGAAATAAGGTACGAGGTCTGATCCTTTAGTGTTAGACATTTTATTTCTATTGCATATTGGGAAAGATTGATTTCTGAAGTCAAAGCTGTCTATTGTGGTACCCCAATCCATAGGAATTTCTCTCCGTAACAGAATTGGTGATTCCGCTGGGGAGTTCCTAGTAGTTGTCCTTTGGGGGTGATTTTCTCGGCATTCAATGTATTTGAATTGCTCTTTCTCTCTTGTTTTTGTGTCGGGTCTGGGGGCATGTATGCCTGGTAGAGTCTGATTGGAGTGAAGTTTGTCTCAACCTATCTATTTGCCTTGTTTTATGCACCTTTTCTTCCTGTACGTGGCTTTTTGATTTACAGTCGCGTATACACGCATTTTTCTCTGTGATTTCTGCGTATACACGTGGGTTTACTGCGAACAGTCGCGTATACCCTGGTTTTTTCCTTTTTGTGGAAGATAATTAGTTTCTGGGTGAATGTTGTTAGTTGCTGAGTCTCCTTTGGCACTGCCTGAGTCTGTTTTGACCTCTGTTTCTGACCGGAAACGTTTTTTTTTAGCCTAAATGTTTTTTTTAGGAAAGTTCTTGTCATGGAATTTTCGATTTTTTGTTTGAGATTAGTGCATTAGAGTTCTTTTACCTTAGTGTTTTGCTTGGATGTTGTTTATGTGTGCTTGCAGAGTCTGGGGGTGGTAGAATCATTCTTTTGCTTTTTGCATCTCTTATATTTTCAAAAAATCCAAAAACATTTGCTTATCATAATGCATTGCATTTTGCACTTTGCATTGTACTTGCACTAGATCTAGATTTGCTTTGGAGTACTAGTTAGGACTTCATATAGGAAAAATTTGCATTCATCATTTGAAGAAGAATTGTGCATTTCACGTAGTAGCATACCCTGTTTACATGGACACAATGCATTTGCATTGATTGTTACGGTGTGCATTTTACTTCAAGTTGCGTCATAATAGCACTAGTTGCACGACCATATCCTATTTTTGAGTAATAAAGCCAACTAAAATCAATGCTAATTAAAATGAATCACACTCTTTTCTTTTCTAGGGTGCACCAACAAGCTTAGGTTTTAGGATCTTGGAATAGTTCATTGTAAGTCAATTCTCCAAGATCACTAAACAACAACATCTAGGTGTCTGTCCAGGGAGTGTGTGAAATCCTTGATATAACCATCGTTCTCAGGATCCTCCTCTCAAACGGGAGTTAGGCACGAGGCAGTGTGAGTGGTTATCGATTGGGATGACCCCTAGTCATAACTGAGTAGCACCGAAGATATTTCCAAGGATTGTATTTGTATCTGGGGGCTCTTTCGAGAGTTTTGGGCTTTGCTACCCTACCCATACGGTCAATCCCGCCTGCGACTGTCCGCCTGAGCTTTGATTATATTGAGGTGACCTTAGTGACTTTACCTAGGATATCGAGGGGGTACTTGTAGAGGTTATTCTGCAGGTGTCCCGGCCAGGTTGGGGTCGGACAGTACAGTCACTTTATGTGTTGAAGCTGAGGGCCACAATAATTGGTTACGTACCTCCGCTTGTTGTGTATGGGAGTCTTAGGCCTCTCCTAGGCGAGACATACCTGCTTCATTCAGGAGCTCACTTATCCAGCCCTTGTTTGCTTGCATTTGGATTTATATTTTATTAGTGATTGCTCTGTGCACGCTAGTTGGCCTAGGGTTTACGTAAATAGAGAGTCTTTTCTATTTTTGTTTTGAGTCATTGTGGATTCGAGTGCGGTTCCGTGACGTTCTCGTCGGTTAGCAGGAGTTTCACCTTCTACTTCTCCTCCTCCTTTGGGAGAGAGACCTAGACAGTCCAGGTGGACTATGTCACACACTGATTCACACACCATGGAGGATCATTCAGAGACTATTCTTGAGCCACCTCTTCCCATTCGTGTTGACGATGGGGAATTTACTCCTACATACGATCCTTCACCTGACCTAGCTGAGTTTGGTCCTGTGATTTCCCAGATAGGATATTTGCACGATAGACCTGCTCACCCTAGGGCTGATTCCCCATTTACACATTACCGGTATGGAATGCCGGAAGATGCCGAGACTCACTTTGAACCTGCTAGCACTAGCTACGGTAGTTATGCTATGACTGGTTTTCCTATGCATGATTTGACATTTCATGTCAAATCTGACTTCGAGCCTAGCACTATGCCTGGGGGAAATCCCATTCCTTACCTTGCGGAGAGGTTTGGGAGTACTAGTCACATTGCACCTTCCGTCCCAGTGGTGGAAGCTACATCTCATCTCCCTCCTAGGTCTAGGGTTAGCGATCCGTTTAGGATACCAGGTCTGAGATGGGTGATGATAGGTGGTAGTACATATCTTATTACTCAGATTCCTTCGTCCTCGGTTCCGATTTCTTCAAATGTACATCCTCCACCTTATTCACTTGGTCCTTCGAGCCGATATATGGCTACGAGTCAGGTCCATACTGTGGTTACTAGGCCGATTGTGTCTCAAGTTCATATACCACCCATTGCTTCGGGAGGCTATATTCATGCTTATAGTGGTTAGCTTGTTACATCCGGGGTGTATATACCTACTTCTGGTATGTATGTTCCCCTTTCCAGAGCTTATCTTCCTACATACAGAGTGTCCCATGGGACATCGCATGCGATGACCTATGGACCTTATTACGAGACGTAGTATGGATAGGTTTCTTCACCTTACGGAAGCGGGTATTAACAACCTGCTTACTCTCCTAATTACAGCTTCGTAGCTCCTACTAGTCAAGGTCCACCTTACTATGGTACTTCCACATCACCCTATATGGGTCAGACAGGAGGAGGACACTATGGCCAAGGCCATGGTGGTGCTCAAACCTATGTAATCAGGGAGTGGTCCATCGACCTCATCATCCTAGGCTCCCTTTCCTCGCGACGCTTAACCTTCCTAAATTATCGAGACTTACGAACGATCCTATGACTCATGACCCGGCTAGGCCGGCTGTCCCTACCAAGCTTCCTTCGAACATACCTAAGTTCGAAGGCAAACCAGGAGAGGATTCGAGCGAACATGTTACCACGTTTCACCTTTGGTGCTCTTCGAATTCCTTACATCAAGACTCAGTCCGCTTGCGACTATTTCAACGCACCCTCATGGGGCCTGCTATGAAATGGTATATAGAGTTACCAAAGGGAGCTTTTACCTTGTTCGACGATCTTGCGATGACTTTTCTTAATCATTTCCAGCTACCAGTGTGCTATGATGTTGGTACTGAACTCTTGTCAACATTTCGGCAAGATAAAACCACCCATATTTCTGATCATATTCAGGAGTGGTGTAGATGAAAGAGATTAATTAAATATTTTATACCGCCGGAGTTCCTTCTCGAGTGGTTCCTCAAGTATTTATTGCCATATATCGCGAAGGATGTTTCCACATCCGGAGTGCAGAATGAGGAACAAGAAATCTTTAGGGCGCAGGAACTGGACTTGATTTATGCTCAGTCCGGTTTGTTGTATGAGATTATTCCCAATGCTCCTCATTCTAGTTTCGATCCCAAGGTCAAACCTGGACCACATGCCAATGGCATTGTGGGTTGTGCAAGTGTGAAACCTGTAGATTCGGTTGCAAAACAAGTTAGTCAATTGTCGCTCAACCAGTCTACTTCGGGACAAGCTACGGCTTCATCTCAACCCACCCAAACAGTGAATGTACTTTCTATGCAATCGTCGGACCAGAAGGGTAACCAGCAGCCCGGATGGAATAGAAGAAAGGGTAAGAATAATAATCGAAAGGGTGGGAATAGGAATGAGAATGCTACCAATAATGACAAGAATAGTCAGAATCCTGGCGGGGACAAGCAAGTGAAATGTAAGGTTAAGTTCCCTTGTAAGCTATGTAAGGATGATCACCTCACTTACTTGTGCCCTCGAATTGATGAAGCTTTGAGACTCTTAGCACAAGGCCCAGCTGTGCTAACAAACCCTTTACCAGATAACCAGAATATGAACTCGAAGTCCCAGGAGAAATCTAGTGAGGATGATCCACCAGAGACTAGTGCTCGTGGGTGCATTAACATGGTCCGTGCTGCCAAGGTTGTGACTTGTGCGAAAGATTATGGATCGTCACAACCCAACCCAGGCAAAGAACCTGATCCACCAGGAACCCCTTTGCGCATTGAGAAACCTGCGGATAAACCTGAGGTTGCACTTCGCATTCCTAAGGGGGTACTTAAGCGCTTGAGGCATAATACAAATGCCCGAGCCGCCCAGAATTATTCAGTTGTCGAGGATTTGGGCCATACTCCTTGTGCAATGTCTGCATTAGAAGTGCTTCATAGTTTTCCTTCGCAAAGGAAGGCTTTGCTTTCTGCTCTTGGTGTGAACGGTGATGATTCTTCCTCAGTAATCAAATTTGAAACTGCAAGACATCAGCCTCGCTTTCCCTACTATGTGTCGCTTTTGGTACATGTAGAATGTCTTAATATGATCGTCAAGCACACTGTGATTGACGAGGGCACTGCTACATCTGTGATGTCTTTGTCCTATTGGAAGGGTCTTGGTTCTCTTGAGTTGTCGAAATCAGTGACTATGTTAAATGCTTTTGATGGGAGATCTTTTAGGCCGCATGGCATCCTTCCGTCCCTTAAAGTCCGTTTGGGGGGGAAGACCGTTGCGATAGAGGTTGAGGTGGTTGATGCACCCCTCGACTACAATCTCTTGCTAGTTAGGAACTGGATGTATAGTATGCAAGCCGTTGCTTCTTCCTTGTTCTGCGTTGTATGCTTTCCACATAACGGGAAGATTGTAATGATTGAGCTTCGGTCCCGATCGTTGAACACTCTCAGCCGACAACTGGGAGTGTGGGTATAGGCATGTATCCATCCCTCATGGGAATATTTGGTTGTCCTGCACCGGTCCTCATGATAGGATCTTGTTCCGATAAGTCTTCGACTTCTACGACCTCAGTGTCTTTTCGCACGACTCATATGGAAGATCCTTGGATTCTTCCTACACTGAGTATTTCAAGTGAGCCTTTTGAGACCAATGTGCTGCTTCCTGCAGCCATGATAGCTTATCAAGCCAATATTAAGAATGTTGCAGAGCCTTGTTCTTCCTCTTCGCGGACGGAAGAGGAAGACCCCTATGTGCTGCCGGCATGGGTGGTACAGTCTTCTCATGCCCACGACTGCCTTGATACTGTTTTCCCTTCAGATGAAGCGATCATCGAGGCTATATCAGGCGTTGAGCCGCCATGGGAGGAACTTCATCATAGATCGTATTTCCTTCCATCGCTTGACCATTTGGAGCATGAGGATTATAGGGAGATTCTTAGTCAGAGAGTTGGTAGTCCCATGGTTCCATTGAGCTCTCCTGGTTAGATGGCTGATGGGAACATGGCGAACATATCTTCCACAATTTCTATCAACATCTCTCGAAATCCTAGCACCATTGAGAATGTCTATGTTGGGGCGGAATGTTCCCATGATGAGATTCTCGAATATACCGAGCTATTTAAGGAATTCCATGATGTTTTTGCTTGGTCTTATGATGAGATGCTAGGTATTGACCCTCGGATTCTCGAACATGAGATTAAGACTTACCCCAACGCTAAGCCTATTCGACAACGTTTACACGCTGTGAATCCTAGGAAAGCACCCGCCATTAAGGCAGAGATAGAGAAGCTGTTGAAAGTCAGTTTCATCTATCCCATTCCCTTGACGGAGTGGGTTTCAAACCCAGTTCCGGTGGATAAGAAGAAGGGAGTGATCCGAATATGCACTGATTTTCATGATTTGAATCGTTCCTGTCCTAAGGATAACTTCCCCACACCATTTATAGATCATATTTTGGATGAGTGTGCGGGTAGCGAGGTGTTCTCCTTCATGGACGGTTTTTCCGGGTATAATCAGATCCAGATTAAACCCGAGGACCAACACAAGACTGCATTTATTTGTCCTTAGGGAACATTTTCATATCGGAAAATGCCTTTCGGCCTTAAAAACGCCGGACCTACATTTCAGCGAGCGATGACCTTGATTTTCCACGATCTCAAGTCTATTATTGAAGTATTTTTGGATGACCTCGCTGCTCATTCTCGTATGAGAATGTGTCAT
>LPNX010988412.1:202583-221754 GCA_001517045.1 Pseudotsuga menziesii
TGGACCGTTTCTGACATAATTTGTGATGTAGAAGACCATTTTCAGTGCCGTTTCAGCCATTGGATTGACCCATTCGTACTAATCTCGGGTATAACATCTACACTGGCATATAGGTTAGGTTCACCACCGTTTGCATTTTGCATGACCTTATGACCATGTCACCATGACCTTAGGTACGAACCCACTCTATTATGTCACCGAACCTTCTTGCTGCTTTAGAAGTGGCATAATACGAGTGGTAGAGCTTCACCTTACATGGGTACCCTAGTTAGCCCCTTATTTGCATTTGGTGCCCATGCCGACGTTTTCTCCTTTAGGGTGTGGGAGTCCGTTGTATAGTACTGCCATGACATTTCGCAAGAGCCTCATACTCCTCTTGATCTTATGCTAGCCTGTTTCCCTCCGGACTCCCCCTATGTCAAGTTGTGAATGCATTATCATGAGCTTTGCCTACCTTATTGAGCTTTATGATGGCTCCCCTGACATTGCGTTTCAGCCATATAGCCTGAGCTTGTCTCATGTCTAGCCATGCAGAGCCATTTTATATATCCTTCGCATCTTGATTTCCCTTTGTACCGGGAGGGGATTTTCCCCCGAGTGTCGATATCCTCCACATGTATCCTTGCATTGAGCATAGGTATGTTCCACTACTTGGAACTAGTTTGTTTGCCCTGATGACACTCGTCTCCTCCTAGTTTGTAACTATAAAGCTATTTTATTCTTTTTTCAAGCTTTTCAAATAACTGAAAAGGTCCAAAAAAAAATTAAAAAACCAAAAATCCAGACAAGGAAAGATGTTATCTTTGGCAGCTATCGAGTTGTGTCGCCTTCGAACAGAGCACTGTATATCACATCCATTGGTTGGGTTATATTTTTACTTTACGAGCTGTACTCGTTTATCTGAGTTTATCTCGATCGACTGGTTAAGCTTCTAGTCCCTATGGAGCCTCTATTGATGCCTCTTGTGTCACAGAGATGTACCAGTTTGTATATCAAGTCTATGTTTCCTTCATTCAGTCACCATACACTGTTATGGTCTTGTTCGAAGGAAGTTGAAACCTATGTCGGCCATTCCTCAGTTATCTTGACTTTGCATGTCGGCCATTCCCGGTACAGTTACTATTTCGTGCACCTTATGATCGAGTCCTTCCACATTAGACAACTTTGCTGAGTACCTCGTGTTGGATGATGGGGTATGCCTTAATGCCCTCCTTCCAGCGGATTTCATCCCATCGAATTTAGATCATTTATTCTGGGATTGTAATCTAGAGTCCTTTTGAGTGCCTTGAGACTTGCAGTCATCAGTGGCTGGTTCTCTCGCCATCGACAGTTTCTTGGGAATACATCAATGTCCCCTGATCGATGGATTCTCTCAAGTGTTTGACCTCAACACATCTATTCACACTTGTTAGTTTGCACTCTAGTACCTTGATTCCCATTTTCATTATTGGTGGGTAATCTCGCGTCTGTTAATGGTATACATCAATGACCAGTAATCAGACGATGGACTACTATGTTCGACCTCGACAGCTCTATTCAAATAGTAGGACATGTACTCGTAGCAGTTTGTGTAGAAGACTTTCCAGACTGGTGGCATCTCTTATATGCTACCTCCTTGATCATGCCAGTGTTCATGAGATTTCAGCTCTCATGACTTCATTCCAGTGTATGTCAGACATTTCCAGCCACTATGGCCACTATGGAGATCTTGATCTATTATATATCTTCAGCCATTTTGGAGATCATGGTCCTTTGTATATCTTCATCATGGAGATTTTGATCTATGTATATTGTACGTGGCGATGACCACATATGTGATATTATGTATCATGTTTATTCATGGCCATTGTACTCTTATGTATCCGGGACTGCTATATATAATTGTAGTTATATGCAGAGTTGTATTATTGTACTATGCTGATTGGGTGGCTGGTCTTCCATTTGGGATTCTTCATCACTCCACTTCTGGGATGGACTTATAATGTATTTCGACCATCGTATGACCCCTCTGACGTCACACATTAGGGGGCATCTGTTATAGCGGATTTCACCACTCTAGGTGAATCACACTTTGTATGGCCTTCCCCTATCCCGCTGCAGACTCTTTAGACCCCATGGACTATCTTTTATACTTTGATGTTTCCTTGATCGTCCCTAAAACTATATGAAAAATGATATACGCGGCTTTTTACCCGATAACTGCGTACATACGTGGGTTTGACCCCTATAACCGTGTACATCGGGATGTGTGCATAATCCAAATCCTTTTGGAGTTTTCCTTGACATGGATCCGACTCATTCGACTCCTGGCCTTCCATATGCCTTGAGATCACTCGGATTCAACCCTTTATTATCCCTTTTGAAGCTATATAAGGAACCCCTTGGTACATTGAAGGCATATAGAGAGATTGAGAGCAACGAAACTATAGTCCATTGTTGGCAGAATTTGTACTTGAGTCTGCATCCCTTTTTCCCTTGGAGCACTTTTGTGTTCTTCCCAAGCTTTCCTTTTGCTAGTGAGCTTGCTATCGTGAGATGGAGGATTGAGGTGGTGGAGGCCCAAGTGGGGTATTCAATTTCTCCGGTTCACAGACATGCCATCAAAGGTTGTATCTATCTTGTAATCTCTGATTTATATTAATGGAAATATCTTTTCTTGTCCAATGATGTGTATTTGATTAAATATTGTATCCATTGGAATATGTCAAATGCTTTTACATTATTGATTATATATGCTAGAATAGATCTAACACCATGATATATAGTATGCTTGTATTGTTTACTTGTTGTTGAGGAAGTATTATATCAATTCAAGTTGAAGATTGGAAAGCTCAATGGGGATCTACTTCAACCGTCCGGAATAAGGTACGAGGTCTGATCCTTTAGTGTTAGACATTTTATTTCTATTGCATATTGGGAAATATTGATTTCTGGAGTCAAAGCTGTCTGTTGTGGTACCCCGAGCCATAGGAATTTCTCTCCGTAACAGCAATAATCCTTAGGACATAATATTATAAACAATTATATAACCATACTTTCTATAACTATTATTAGCTGAGAGGCTTAAGAAACTATCTAGGGTTTAATAACTCATTCAAAACTTACACACAAGTTAAATAAAAACTCTACCGGATCTTATTATAGAATACTGTACATAGTAAAATATTAGAATATTTAAGAATAAAACTATTTAATTACTATCCAAAAATTGTTAATTCGAGATTGATGATCGAAAATGACAAAGCTCCAAAGCTCCTTTGTCTTCGTTTACCAGGAAATAAAACTTTATGGTAAAAGCCAATGCTAAACTAGTTAACAACCTCTTGTATGTTAATGTAATTGTAACTTCGGAATGTATTCATTTGTATTTCTTATGTATTGTACCCCAATGTTTATTCAGGGATGTGTCTGTAATGTATATGAGTCATGTCATGCCCTGATGTTCCTATCAAAAGGTTCTATAATGTAAACAAGTCATGTCAAGTCATTGTGGGTATTAACCCTCCTATTGATCAAGGGTTAAAGTCCCCGCAGTTTCGGGGCACTAGGGTTATTAGACTCTCCTAGAAAATTCAGCCCTAGTAGGTTATTGTTAAGTCGGGAATTAGTATAAATAAACAGTGAGCCTCTCTATTTATCACACACTCACTCACACTCAGTTGTAGCACATAGCTAAGGAAGAAGAAGACATTGGGGCTAGGAAGAAAGAGGCTACTGCTGTCGGGAGATCATCTTATTGTTTTGGGGTCTTGATTTTGGTGCTGATTCCATCTATGAGGAAGTTGTGGGGTTTTCTCCATTTATGGTTTCCCCAAGGAAAAACACTATGTTCATTGTCTCTTGTGTTTGATTACCGTGCTTGTTATTCTCTTAGTTAAATATCCTAATATAATGCTAGCTTAATGTTAAAAATCTAACATGGTATCAGAGCTAACCTGAGAAGAAGACACTGTGCAGCTATGGAAACTAGGGCTTCCTACTTTTTGGATCTCTCTCCACATATTTTCAGCAAAAGAAGGTTGGGCTGACACTCCTCCCTAGGGCACATCTTTCTATCAAAGCATAATCCAATTCTGAGCTTTTTCAGTTCTGGACCTCACACTGCTGCCGAAAATTAGGGCTTTCCACAGAAGTGGAATTTTTCAGTGAGCCTAGGCATGGATTGATCTCCTCCTCAAAATCTAAGTTTAGAGATCAATATTAAAGCATTTGGTTAGATAGAACTCCAGAAAAGACAAATCCTAATATGCTCCTGAACCAACACTGCAGAAATTCAGCTCCAAATCCAGATTCGACATCTTGACCTGGTAAGATCTAAATATTTTGTATTTCCATTTGAGGTTCTTAGTTAAGATGTCTCATCATACCAAGCTTGATGAAAATATTGAGGGAGCTAATAACTTCTGAGCTTGGAAGTATAGGATCTCCCTGGTCCTGGAATAAAATGAGTTGGACTCCTATATCAATGAGGAGGTTCCAGTTCCAGAGGGAGATGAGGCTAAAGCCTTACACAAGAAGAAGTTGGTTATGGCTAAGAAGATTACTGCTGATTCAATCAAGGATCAACTCATATAGCAGGTGTCCTCCCTAAAGACACCTAAATCTATGTTTGATGCCCTAACCAAACTATTTGAAGGGAATAACATAAACCAAAAGATGACTCTGAGAAACCAACTGAAGAATTTAAAGATCCAGAATGCAGAAACCATCCAGTCTTACTTTACAAGGGTTTCTCAGATCAAGGAACAACTAGAAGTAGTAGATGAAGAAGTGGAGAATGCAGAGATTGTAATGACCACCTTGAATGGTCTCCCTAGATCATGGGACTCCTTTATTCAAGGAATCTGTGCTAGAAAGAAGTTAGTCAAGTTCAGCAGACTATGGGAAGAATGCTCTTAGGAAGAAGCTCGAATAGCAGCTCGAGAAGAAAAGATGGGAAGTGAATATCAAGCTCTCACGGTACACTCCAAGAAAGCTAGAAGAAGTTCTCATCACCCCAGAGGTAAGCACTCTCACAAAGATAACACTAGAAAATATTTGTCTAGAATAAGATGTTATACATGTGACGAGAAAGGACACTATGCCAGAGAATGGCCTAAAAACAAAAATGTCTCTCACAAGAAGAAGGGAAACAAGAGAAGACATCATGCTCATGCTGCAGAGGATGATGAACCCTCCACAAAGAGAACCAGATATGAAAGTGAAGACTCTTCAAGTGATGAAGAATATGTTTTGATTTCCACTCTCACTGGAAACATTACACATGGAAGCAATGATTGGCTTATAGACAATGGGGCTTCCAAACATATGAGAGGATTCAAGGAATCCTTTGTGAAGCTATCTGAACATGACTCACCTCACAAGGTGAAACTTGGAGATGACTACCAGTATCCAATAAAAGGTAGTGGGGAATCCTCCTATAAGCTAGACTCTAGAAAGTCTATGACAATGAAGGCAGTATTGTTTGTAATAGGACTAAAGAAGAGCCTCCTCTCCATATCTGCATTATATGCAAAAGGCATGAGGGTTGAATTTATAAATGGCCAAGTTATCATGTATCCAAAGGGAAAGACTATTAATGATGCAGTAGTGATTGTGGAACAAGAAGGAGGTCTATACAAATTGAAGGGCCATTTAGAACAAGCCTTGGTCCATGACACAGTAGAGCCAAATGAACTTTGACATAGAAGGATTGCACATGTGCATTACAGAGCACTACCACTTGCAATAAAAGTTGTTGAAGGTCTTCCAGAAATTCAAGCAAAACATGATGGGGTCTGCAAATAATGTGTGAAAGGAAAGAACACAAAGAAGACATTTCCAAGTAGCGAGAGCAAGGCAAAAAGAATCTTGGAAATCATCCACTCCGATGTATGCGGTCCAATGTCATCAAGTTCATTAAGCGGGTATGCATACTATGTTTCTTTTTTTGATGACTTTTCTAGGAAGACATGGATGTACTTCATGAAGAATAAAGATGAAGTTTTCAGCAAGTTCAAGGAATTGAAATCCTTGATTGAGAACCACACTGAAAAGAGGATCAAGACCTTTCGATCAGATAATGGTGGAGAATTCACATCAAATGAATTCAAAGAGTTATGCAAAGACTCAGGGATTAAGAGGGAGTTATCCACTCCATATAATCCACAATAGAATGGGGTTGCAAAAAGGAAGAATAGAACTATCATGGAAGCTGCAAGAGCAATGCTTCATGATCAAGATCTTCCCATGCATCTATGGGCAGAAGTTTCTAGAGAAACGGTGTATGTACAGAACCGTACTCCACATAGAGTACTTGAGAACAAGACACCTGAAGAAGTATTTTCTGGCAAGAAACCAGAAGTCAGCCATCTCAAAATATTCGACTGTCCAGTATACATACACGTTCTGAAAGAAAAGAGGACAAAGTTAGATCCTTCAGGAAAGAAGGGTATATTTGTGGGATACTCTGAAAGCTCGAAGGCTTACAGAATATACTTCCTAGGATTCAAGAAGATTGACATCAGCATGGATGTAACATTTGACGAAGACTCAGCCTACAACAAATCCAAAAAGAAACCTACTGAAGTTCCTGAAGAATCTGAAGCACCCAGAATTCATGACACAACCATGAATGAAGAAAATCAAGAAGAAGATCGAGAATTTGAGGAATCTCAAGAACCTGTAGATCCACCTCATGATAAGAATCCTCATAAGAGGAAAGTCGCTTGGGTACGAGAAGCTATCCAAAGTGCGGAAAGATATGGGGCTCCAGAAGAGAATCACAGAGAAAGAAAGAGGACCAGGTCTTGCTCCGGATATGTAGCATTATTATGTGATTTCATTGATAAAGAACCTTCCAATTATGAAGAAGTGGAGGAAAGGAAAGAATGGAAGGATGCTATGATCAAAAAGTATCAATTGATCATGAAGAATGATGTTTGGGATGTTGTCCGAAGACCAGAAGGGAAGTCGGTTGTAACTTCCAAATGGATCTACAAGATCAAGCATGCTGCAGATGGTAGCATAGAAAAATATAAGTAAAGATTTGTTGCTCATGGCTTCTCCCAGAAAGAAGGAGTAGATTATGAGGAAACTTTTGCACCTGTAGCCAGATACACTTCCATCAGATCAGTACTTTCTCTGGCTGTAGTGATGAAATGGAAGATACACCAGATGGATGTCAAGACTGCTTTCTTGAATGGTGTAGTGGAAGAGGAAGTGTATGTGGAGAAACCACTCAGTCTTGAGACACATGATAGGGAGTCTCATGTGTGTAGATTGAAGAAAGCCCTGTACGGTTTGAAACAGACACCCAGGACATGGTACGGCAGAATTGACATCTTTATATCTAGTTTGGGATTTACCAAGAGTAAAGCATATTCCAACCTTTACTACAAGGTTGAATATGGCAACCCAGTGATGCTCCTACTGTATGTGGATGATCTGTTTGTAACAAATATGGATGGGTTGATTGCTAATACGAAGAGGAGGCTTGCTTCTGAGTTCAAAATGAAGGTCATGGGTATGATACATTATTTTCTAGACATGGAGGTGTGGCAAAATGCAGATGGAATTTCCTGGGGACAAGGGAAATATATGGTAGATATCCTGAAGAGATTCGGGATGATGGTCTGGAAGGCCATGACCACACCTATGGCATCGAACCTGAAGCTATTGAATGATGCTTCATCAGAAGCAGTTGATGCTACGATGTATCATCAGATGATTAGGTCCTTGATGTACCTGATGAACATGAGACCAAATATTTTCTTTGCTGTGAACACCTTGAGCCAGTTCTTGACAGATCCGAGACATGTTCACTTGATTGCTGCAAAGCATATTCTGAGTTACTTGAGGGGTATAGTTGATTATAGGCTCAAGTATGATGCGAATCAAAAGATTAACCTGGAGGTTTATGTTGATTCAGATTGGGATGGAAATCTCATTGATAGGAAGAACACTTTAGGGTGTTGCTTCAGTATGGGATCAGGTGTGATCTCTTGGTTTAGCAGGAAGCAATCCTATGTGGCACTGAGTACAGCTGAAGCAGAGCATGTCGTAGCTTGTTCAGCTAGTTGTGAGGCAGTATGGCTGAGGAAGCTACTGTATGACTTATTTGATGTCTAGTTGGATGCTACTTGTATATATTGTGACAACCAGAGTTGTGTGAAGTTGTCGGAGAACCCGGTGTTCCATGACAAGTCAAAGCATATTGAGACCAAGTATCACTATATCAGGGATATGGTGTAGAGAGGACCAGTGAAGCTCCAGTATGTTGCAATAGATGAACAGATAGCTAATGTGTTGAAAAATCCATTAGCCAGAGTGAATTTTGAGTACTTCAGGGAGAAGCTTGGTGTTCCCTAGATTGAGGTTCCTTCCAAGGGGAAGTGATGAGTCCGTGAGCCATTATGACATGGTGAGAGGATTGGTTCCTTATATGGTCAGATGTAAGGGCTGAGCCATTCTATCATGGTGAGAGGATTGGTTCCTTCCATGTTAGATATGAGTGTTGAGCCATTCTAATATGATTGTAGGATTGGTTCTGTGACATGATCAGATATAAGGGCTATTTCCATTCTCTGAATGGAGGTTCCTGGTCAGTTACCAGGAATACTCGGTCTAGGACTGAGGGCCATTCTGATATGACTATGAGATTTATTCTTACATGATTAGATGTGAGTGCATAGCCATTCTGATGTGATTGAGGGATGTGTTCCCACTTGATCAGATATAAGGGTTGTTTCCATTCTTTGAATGGAGGTACCTGGTCAGTTACTAGGAAATCTCAGTATGGGACTGAGGGCCATTCTGATATGACTATGGGATGTGTTCTCACATGATCAGATATGATTGCATGTCCATTCTGATGTGATTGAGGGATGTGTTCCCACTTGATCAGATATAAGGGTTGTTACCATTCTTTGAATGGAGGTACCTGGTCAGTTACCAAGAAATCTCAGTCTGGGACTGAGGGCCATTCTGATATGACTGTGGGATGTGTTCTCACATGATCAAATATGAGTGCATGTCCATTCTGATGTGATTGAGGGATGTGTTCCCACTTAATAATATATAAGGGTTGTTTCCATTCTCTGGGAGATTGGAGCCACCTGGTCAGTTACCAGGAACCCTCAGTCTAGGATTGAGTGCCATTCTGACATGGTGAGAGGATTAAGTTCCTTCCATGGTCAGATGTAAGTGTTGTTCCTTTTCACAGATGGTAGTAGGTGTGTCCTACCATGCTGGTGATTGTAAGTGCTATGCCTTTTCACAGATGGTAGTAGGTGTGTCCTACCATGTTGGTGATTGTAAGTGCTGAGCCTTTCCACAAATGATAGTAGGTGTGTCCTATCATGCTGGTGGATGTGAGTGATGTGCCTTTTCACAGATGATAGTAGGTGTGTCCTATCATGCTGGTGAATGTAAGTACTGGGCCTTTCTAACAGGGTTGCAGGATGTGTTCCCGCATGGTCAGATGTGAGTGTTGGGCGTGCCTTTTTGACATGGTGTTGGATGTGTTCCTCTCATGTTCAGATGTAAGTGATGGGCAAGACATTCTGACTTAGGGTCAGATATAAGCGCTGAAGAAGACCTATATGGTGGCTAGGCCTACAACCAACATGAAAAAGGGCTGGCTCTGTAGAACTTCCTGTGACGAGAAGAATCATGAGATAGCACCCGTGATGATCCAGTAATGATGATCCAGTAGTGATGATCCAAATCGAGTGATGATATAGATCTAGTGATGATGTTCCAGTGATGATCCAGATCCAGTGATGATGTTCCAAGTGATGATCCAGATCGAGTGATGATCCAGATCCGAAGATGAAGATAACTTAAAGATGAAGATGAATTGAAGATGAAGATGACTTGAAGATGACGAGGAATATAGGATGATCTAGATGATACAGAGAAGAAGACTTGTGCTGATAAATTGTGTTGAGAGAATACCTTCCTAGTTAATAGGGAGTGTTAATGTAATTGTAAATTTGGAATGTATTCATTTGTATTTCTTATGTATTCTACCCTGATGTTTATTCTGGGATGTGTTTGTAATGTATCTAAGTCATGTCATATCCTAATGTTCCTATCGGGAGGTTCTATAATGTAAACAAGTCATGTCAAGTCATTGTGGGTAACCCTCCTATTGATCAAGGGTTAAAGTCCCGCAGTTCCAGGGCACTAGGGTTATTAGACTCTCCTAGAGAAGTCCACCCGAGTAGGTTATTATCAAGTCAGGAATTAGTATAAATAGAGAGAGAGCCTCTCTATTTATCGCACACTCACTCACACTTAGTTGTAGCGCATAGTTGAGGAAGAAGAAGACACTGGGGCTAGGAAGAAAGAGGCTACTGCTGTCGGGAGATTATCTTACTATTTTGGATTCTTACTTTTGGTGCTGATTCTATCTCTGAGGAATTTGTGGGGTTTTCTCCATTTATGGTTTCCCTGAGGAAAAACACTGTGTTCATTGTCTCTTGTGTTTGATTGTTGTGCTTGTTATTCTCTCAGTTAAAGATCCTAATATAATGCTAGCTTAATGTTAAAAATCTAACATTGTATGCAGGTTTTAGATAACACTTTTCATTCAATGAAAAATAGGCATTTAAACCTCTTAAGGCCATTGACCAGCAGTAACCCTAATTACAGGTCGTAAGTATTTTTTTATCAACTGTAAAACCTAGTTTTAAACTGTGCAAAACTTTCTATTGAGTAGGTCGTAACCCTTTTATCTTTCACCATTTGTAAAATCTTTTATGGATTAACCCAAAATCCTTTAATAATTAATATATAAAATTATAAAAAGATTTTCCAAAACTATGATACAAATAAAATATCACAAGTACCCATCATAACCTACGCATGCCAAAAGTATCGAAATATCTTGTTCTTACAGAGAAAAATCTACTAAACATCGAATTTAAGAGTATAGTGGCCTTACGACCCTAAAATTATTTCTAAACTAGAAATTACAATAAAGAAAACCTAAACAAAATTTTCACACAGTGCTCAATTATCAATTTTCAAGTACGGAGTATTAAATAGGAACGATACTAAGTAGTTAAATGCTTTTGCAAGATAATATTAAACTATTGAATCCATAGAAACGGAGTAAATAGAATAACAAGTATTTAACCAAGAATAACCATCACCGGACATAGCTGAGGGTTCGAAACAAACACCATTACAACGTCTTATTTTAAACTGAAAATGTTTGACATATCTTCCCATGCAAGATAACAGCCAGCTACATTTATTTTACATATTGTAAGCTTTAAACACAATGGGAAATACTTAAAGCCTCCAAATAAAAACTCTGCTAATCATAGGCGTTTACCCCAAAAATGTTGGATTAAGCAAAAGACTCAACTTCTTTCAACCAAAAGGTGAGCTACATTCCCAGAGAATGTTCCAAGCTTTATCCACTGTGAAGACCGTCAAGGTTAAGGTTGAAGGTCTTACCAGGACCCTCAAGCATGACTTCAAATACCAACATTCAACCCACACTTGCTTGTGTACAACTCCCTACCATTCCACAAAGGAAAAGGAAGGTTAAAAACTTGAATAGCGTAGGTATTACAATACTGGAGTAAACACCAAGAAGATGCACTATGTATCTTTACTCAACGTGTATTTTAAAGCCTTGAAACTCGTAAACTTTGTTACAACAAAGGCGATGACCATGGCTGAAAACACATGAACAATTTTAAGTACCAAGATGAAGTTAGAGAAGAAGATGGAGATTGGGACAACAAGGAACTGATAGCTCTCGGCTCTTCTCACTACAAAATATGTCGAAGCGGCTAAAAAACCCTTTCCTTTTTGAAAGAGTAAACCCTTGTACATTACATAGATAGAAAGCACTTTGCACATGGGTGCTGGTACGGTGGTTTTCCACATGGATATTCTTACTAGCATACATTTTCTCTATAGTGTTTGTTGTAAACACTTATGTTTCAAAACATAGGGTAAGCGATAACAAGGTTTAGGAATAGATATCGTAAACTATATTTCTTTTATAAATTTTGTAAATGTTAGATCAAGAACTTAGGGATTTGTTTTAGTTCATTATCAAATCCTTAGAACTGGTTAGGGTCCCTTGATTTCATACCTAGGATCTTGTTTTTCCAAGGCACGGGATTAAGTTCTTCATCAAATCCTTGCATAAAAACCTTAAAAGTTATGCATTAGACGAAGGGATAAGTAAAACCTTGCCACCTCTTAATCAGGTCCCCAATCTAGAACATTAAGTAAAGTATTAATACATTAAGTTGTTAGCAACATTTTTTTCTTGCGCAACACCAATTTTTGTACGAAGAAAAATACATCTCACGGTAAATAACATTATTTGGAAAAACTGAGAGCAAATGAGATAAACAAGGTTACTTGTAAAGCAGTAGTTTTATATTAAAACCATATGAATCTATAGTACAATAAATGTTACTAAATTACTAAGGCCTAAGTGTTTAGTAGATGAACCATTGTTGGCCTCTAGAGACCTTATATGTTAAAAAAAATTATGGATTTGTTTTGTTGATGTTACATGTGGTATCGGAGCGAGTTTCCAAACACTAGGCCTGAAGATTGGCTCAACTCGCTTACAAAACAGGAAAACAAAAATATTGATGACGTTTTAAAATTACATCTGTACATAAATATAAATTTGCATTTTGTAGGAAATGGAAGGAGTAGAAGAATTGGCAGAAGATGGATCCATCATAATATTCCATATAACATATATGTAGAATTAAATAACCAACCATCTGAAGTAATTCAAACTATAAAAGATTTAAGAGCTAAATTACAAACTGTAAAGGAAGATAATGAAAGAATCTTAAGAGCGTAGGAGGAACTAAATCATATATTTCTAGATTAAATACACAACAAAGGAAAGGATAAAATAAAGGAACATGAAACTAAATCTGGAATAGTATCATACAAACGTAAAGGTAAGAAATTAAAAAATTTCGATAATGAAAGTAAATCTTCTTTAGGAATTAAAGTAAGGTCACACAGAGAAAAATATAAATACTCTAGTGAAAGTAGTGATAGCGACAGTGATCGTAGAAAGAGGAAATATAAACTCTACGAAGAAATATTAGGATAATTTAAAAAGATAAAACCTCCTATGTTCAATGGAGAAGTGGAAAAGGGTGAAGAAGCCGAGGCATGGATATCCGGTATGAAAAAGTACTTTCAAATTTATAACTACTCAGATAGACTGAAAGCTCAGATGGATATATATAACCTAACCAGAAAGGATGACATTTGATGGAAGGATAAAAAAAGAGTAAAACCCTTGAAAGAAAAATATGTAACTTGGAGAATCTTTAAGAAATACTTCAAAAGGAAATTCTTATCTGAACAGTATTATGTAAGTGGTAAAGAGTTTTATGAACTTAGACAAGACTCAATGTCTATGAAAGAATTAAGTGGTAAAATTTTAAGTTTATTATGATATGCACCCTATATAATCGAAGAAAAACCTAATATACACAGTGGTTTCTTAGTTGTTTTCCTACTAGTTTCAAGCACATAAATTTGTATCTTAGGCTAATCCCCCATCCAGTTCAGGTCATCCCTTGGGGGTACAACCTGTAACCATTCAATCTTCTAGAGGTTATGGTTATCAAACACCTGTAGGAAATATTAATTGTCCATCCAATCCTATAGGAATACCTTATGTTGGAATTCCATACCCTAGTAATGCTTTCACACCATGGGGGAAGCCTAACTAGTCTTATATGCCAGCTATGGGGGGGATACCCACACATACTACGGGAGGTGTCGAAGGACCACCTCATGGTGGTCCTCCCCCTGGGGGGCCTAATGGCCCTGGAGGGCCTAGTGGCTTTCCTCCTTATGGTCCTAATGGTCTTGGTGGTCCTGGGGGGCCTGGTGGCTTTCCCCCTAATGGCCCTGGAGGGTCTGGTGGCCCTCCTCCTAGGGGTTCCAGAGGCTCTGGAGATTTACCTCCTAGTGGCCCTGGAGGGTCTGGTGTTCCACCTCCTGGTGGTCCCAATGGTCCTGGTGGTCCCAGAGGTCCTGGATTTCCTCCCCCCAGAGGCCCTGGTGGTCCTGATGGTCCTGATCCTAGAAATCAACCCGCTGTAGGCAGATTTTCCATTAGCTATTCCTCACAACAACCTATCTATCAGTCCACTTACGATCCTATTGGTAATTATATGCCATATCAATATTACCAGTACGTGCAATCTAACCGACAGTTACCTTTCCTAGCAACTTTGGACTTGCCTGACTTGTCCAAGTTGATTAATGAACCCATTCAACACAATCCCTCATGGCCTACCATTTAGGTAATGTTACCATCGAACATCCTGAAGTTCGATGGGAAGCAGGGAGACGATCCGAAAAACCATGTCATGACATTCCATTTGTGGTGTTCTTCAAACTCCCTCATGGATGATTCAGTTCGGTTACGACTCTTTCATCGAACTTTGACTGGTACAGCCGCGAAGTGGTACATTGAACCCCCACAACATTCGTTTATGGATTTTGGCTCGTTGGAAATTATGTTTCTTACACACTTTCAGCTTCCTATCTGTTATGAAATGAGTACTGATCTCTTAACGTCTCTGTGACAGAACACCTCCACCCACATATCCAATCATATCCATGAATGGAGGAGGAGAAGGCTTATTAAGGCCCCTATTCTGTATCAGTTATTAGTTGATTGGTTTACTAAATCTTTGTTGCCTCCAATTGCCTGAGATGTGGCTATGGGCAGTTCTATTACTGAAGAGCAGGCTATTAGTCGAACCCAGTATCTAGACTTGGTCTATTCCCAGTCTGGAACTCTTTATGACTTGATTCCTCAAGCTCCTTACCCAAGCACCGATCCCGCCAAGCCACCAGCAAAAGTACCTATTGATGGGATTGTTGGTTCAATCCAGTCCCCATCAGCAGCTAAACCTGCTAAGTGACTCCAGACTGCCACCCCTACTCCTTCGACTCCTAAGGTTTCTGCCAAGATCAATTCTATTCAAAGTACTCAAACCTTGGGCAATAATAAAAATAAAGGTAAAAGTAAGAATAAAAAACTCGAAAACCAATAGGAGAATCCAAGACCAACCAACAATGATAATGATAAAGGGAAGAGAAAAGAAAAATATCCATGTCTTCTACGTGGAGGCGACCATTTTACAAAAGAGTGTCCCCGTCGGGACGAAATCTCCTAGTTTTTGAAGTCAAATCCTACACCCGTAGTACTCATGGATACTTTTTGCTCTCAACAACAACTGATAGACCACATGTCTAATCAGGGTAACTCTAGTTCATCAGAGGAAATCATATGATGTCCTCATATACCATTAATCTGCAAATTTGAAGTCAAAATTATGACAAACTCGTAGACAAGAAAGAAGACCATTCTTCTTCAGGGAAAGCTCCCTCTACTGGTTCTCCAAAATCCTCGTCTACTGTTCCCCTATCCATCGAGAATCCTACTCTCGACATGATTTTGCATCCACCCAAGAGTACTCTTCGGAAGCCTGTATTTAACCCTATTTCCCGAGCTGCTCAATTTTATAATGTAGTTGAAGATCTTGCTCAGGCACCTTGTGCAATGTCTACCTTAGAAGTACTCCAAAGTTGTCCTACACAGTGCAAAAACTTGTCAACGGCATTAGGAGCTTTAAACCCGGATAATACTAATTTGATTCATTTCAATATTGAGAACTATAAGTCTAGGTTACCTCATAAACTTGCTTTTTAGATCATTATGAAAGTAGTGGGGAAGAAATTTTTTAGAATAGTACTAGATGAAGGAGCTTTGACCTCAGTGCTGTCTCTGGCTTGTTGGAAAGCTCTTGGCTCTCCCGAGCTTGTAACATCACCTACAAATCTTAAAGCCTTTGACGGACGAGGTTTCCATCCCCATGGTCTCATATCAGCTCTCGCAATCGACCTCGGGGGAAAATTATTTCTATTCAAGTAGAAGTGGTAGATGCCCCGGTAGATTACAACCTCCTTCTAGGAAGAAATTGGTTTTATGCCATGACTGCTGTCACTTTGACAGTATTCCGAACACTCCAATTCTCACATCTAGGGAGAATTGTTACTATTGACCAGCTTGATTTCTGTATGCCGGATGTTACTACCTCTACAGCTAATAACATCCCCATGTTAGACCAGTTCCCTCCTCCTTACCAGTCGATTGGGGTAGGCATGTTGAAGGATTCATCCCTTATGGGGATTTTTCCATCCACTCCTCCTAACACGGATTCCGCGACAGTCCATATGATTGCCTCATTTGATTGTGAGCCTAAGGGAAAACAAGTTGTTGAGTCCACCTTGTTGAGTTCACACGAAGCACTGTATGACACCATTCAAACTCTTTCTGATGATCACACTGATGGCCTTCATATAGTGGCTTCGGATCCTTACCATTTACCTTACTGGTTAGAACCATCTCTTCCTATTCTGGATTATCTCTCTGAGACTTTTCCTTTCAACGAGTCCATTATGGAGATCATGAATAAAAAGGAGTCCATTTGGGAGGATCACCATCATAGATCCATGTTCCTCCTCAACACCAGTTCGGTTAACCATGATTATACATCTCTGTTTCCTACTAATATTGTCAATGTACCCCAAAGTCCCATATTGTTGCAAGACACAAATTCTGAACAAAACCTCTACAATATTACTCAGATGAATCCGGTTGACATATCAGCTAAGCCTGGTACCATTGAGCATGTTCATGTTGGGTATAACTGCTCAAGAGATGAATCTGAAGCATACAAGGCACTTTTCAAGGAATTTCATGATATTTTTACCTGGTCCTATGAAGAGATGCTGGGGATTGACCCATCCATTGTGGTCCATGAGATTAAAACGTATCCCACGGCCAAGCCTGTTAGGCAAAAACTAAGGCAATTCCATCCACGGAAGGCCACATCGATTAAAGCTAAAATTGAGAAATTTCTCAAAGCTGGGTTTATTTATCTAGTACCCCTGACAGAATGGGTATCGAATATTGTCCCTGTCAATAAAAAGCAGGGCACCATTAGAGTCTGTATTGAATTTAGGGATTTGAATAAATCTTGTCCCAAGGACAACTTTCCTACTCTGCACATTGATCTGATTATCGACAACTGTGCTGGAAGTGTCATCTTCTCATTTATGGATGGATTCTCTGGCTATAATTAGATTGAGATATTACCCATCGATCAGCACAAGACGACATTCATTTTCCCATGGGGAACCTTTTCATATAAGAAGTTACCTTTTGGCTTGAAAATTTTTAGAGCCACATTCCAGCGTGTGATGTCCTATGCGTTTCACGATATTAAACATATTGTGGAATCGTACCTTGATGACCTCCCTGCTCATTCACAGCGATGGGAGGACCACCCTAGTCATCTTAGAGACATATTCCTGAGATGTCGTCATTATAATATAGGGCTCAATCCTCATAAATGTGTTTTTTGCATTGAGATGAGACGTCTACTGGGTTTTGTGGTCTCGAAGGATGGCATCTGGATTGACCCTTCGAAAATTGCTGCCATTTTGGCTCTACCAGCCCCAACTAATCTCCTTGAACTCCAATTTTTGTAAGGGAAGGAAAACTTCCTCCACCGTTTCGTATGCAATTTCGCAGAGAAAATGCATAGTTATATGCATCTCCTTAAAAAGGACACTCTGTTCTTTTGGGATGACCAAACCCAAAGCGCCTTTGATAATCTCAAACACGCTCTGACTCATTCACCCATGATACAACCCCCATATTATTCAAAGGACTTTCTCTTGTATGTTGTTGCCTCCACTACTACCATTGATATGGTTTTGGTGTAGAAAAATCCCAATGGTCAGGAGCACGTGATTTACTATGCGAGTAAGAATCTTATGGATTCTGAAACCCAATATTCACTTGTACTGGAGAAGTTAGCATTGGCCACGGTCATTGCTGTACAAAAATGGCGTCGCTACATTTTGCTCTACACAACCACGGTATTGGCAGACCAGAACCCTATGTATTACATCCTGAATCGTCAGGTACTCAGGGGAAAGTACTCTCGATGGATAGTCATACTACAGGAGTTTGATCTGGAATTCACCAAAGCCACATCAAAGAAATCCTTGGTCTTTGCCGAGCTCATGTGTGATCTTCCTTGTGCTGTAACGAAATATGAGCCCAGTGATTCATTTCCTGATGAATTTATGTTCTTGATCAGCACTACCAATCCTTGGTATGGAGATTTGCTTATTTATCTCCAAACACAATGATTTTAGCAGCATTTATCCCGTGACGATCGCCGCCGTATCCGTCACCACGCAAAATACTACCTCATCCTGAATGATACCACATTTATCCCATGACACTTCCACAGAGGAAGAAATATTTTTGTACTTGAATAACCTTGACGAGACTCAGAGAGATGCTGCCTTGGCTAATGAGGCACATAAGAAACGCGTCAAGGCACAGTATGATAAATCTGTCCAACCTCGTGCCTTTAACGAGGGTGACCTAGTTTTGACTTATGACCAGAGATATGACAAACTAGGGAAGGGTAAGTTCGAGTCCATGTGGTACGGTCCTTTTGTTGTTTCTAAGGTTTTAGAGAAAGGGGCCTATGAGCTCGTTGAGTACGATGGAATCCCTTTGGGACAACCTCACAATGGGTTGTACCTGGAAAGGTACTATGCCTAGGTATTTCTTGGATGGTGTCTTGTATATATGTATATTACTTGAATTTCAGTGTGCTTTTAGTATTTTAAATATGGTTTTGAGTTTAGTGTCCGCATCTATTTATACCATGTTTTGGTCATGCAGATGGCTTTCTATGGCTTTGATGATGGTGCTTTCCACCATACCTTGAATCTCGCCTCAGTTGCTTGGGTCCTCTATTCCTCGGCTGAAGATTTGGTCAGTTCAAGAGCGGTTTGTATTGGTCCCGCTACCAATAACATCGTCAAGTATCGAGCAGTCATAGGTCTTCTGACTGAAGCTGTTTCCCACGATGTTCATAATCTGGTAGTCTTGATGGACTCACAGCTTGTGGTTTGTCATTTAAACTATGTTTATACCATTAGAAATCCTATGCTTCTTTGCCTCTTCGAGAGGGTACGCTTGTTAGAAAGGTCATTTGAAACCATCACTTATAGGCATATCCCTAGGGAACATAATGTAGTTGCTGACTCATTAGCTAATTACATCCTAGAT